>LLKJ01000459.1:0-39382 GCA_002242865.1 Clarireedia sp. CPB17
ACCATCATCACACCCCCCTACTAACCCACTCCACAGAAGGTTCTTGGGACGAAGTCATGCGTCTCATCGGACAAGCTCACACCCTCGTTCATCAAAACGGGGTCTTGAGGGTCCAGACCGATATCCGCGCAGGCACGAGAACGGATAAATCGCAGACGTTCGCGCAGAAGGTGGAGAAGGTGGAGAAGATTTTGAAGGAGGGTGGGGATTAGATGGAGGGTGGTGGTAGTTTTGGTTTTTATCAAGGTGGGAATGTTTTATGGGGTGGTCTTATCGGTTGTGTAGTTGAGTTTTTCAGTTATTGTTGTACTGTACATTGAGCGAGGTGGAGGTTGTGATGTAGTTTGGAGTCCCAGTCCCAGCTCTTCCATGTCTCAAAAGGGTCTGGAACGATCACTTCCGCTTCATTGTACGGCGGTACGCTGTGGTATCATTAGACTGGCGGCTTCACTAGAGCTTCCACCCACTACATACTCAGACTTACATTCCTATCTTGCGTCGAAGAGGTTATGCCTCATTGCTTGACATAGATCGCAACGCTTGTGCGGCGATGCGGCTGGAGTTTCATTCATCTCACATAGCTCTCAATTCATGACTTCTATCGCGAGAACAAAGTAATTCATTTCCTTGTATATCTATGTCGATTTAAAAGAATCAATCTGTCAAAACTATTTTAAAGAAAAAAAGAGGAAAATGTTTCCAGACTTGAGACTGTAGTCCATGCTGACGTTGCTGCTAGATCTGGATCACTCATTGTTCATCTCAATCATCATCTCCATCATCGCTAGTCTCTCCATCGACCACCTCCTCATCCGCAACAGCATTTGGAGCAACAACAGTAGCACCTCTTGGTGGTCGCGTACCTGGTCCCGGTGTATACTCCTTCGAATTGACATTCTTGTCACAATCTTCCAACTTATTACAACTCAAAACCCTCGTATACATCGCTCCAGCAAAAACAAGATGGTCTCGCACCCACTGCGGATGTTTCCTTAAGTTCTCGGCAGGCAGCAACAAAGGTTTCGGATCCGCAGCATTCCAACCTGCACCATGTAACACTCTTTGTTCAAATTTCCAGACTCTGCCTCCTGGCGCAAGGGCCGGTCGGTCGTAAGGGCGGACATCTTTGCGCCGCAGTTTCATCGGTCTGACAAAGGGGACCTGGAAAAGGGTTCCCTCCCAGGCGCGAATCAGATTGAGGAGGCGGGCGGCGACGAGTATGCTGATGACGTAGTCTGAGATTTTGTCTTTCGCGTACAGACCGTCTTTAACCATGTTCATTAAGTCCGCGAGGTTTACGGTTCCAGGCAGAGGATCGTATAAGTGACGACCTTTCAGCTCGTCTGGCGTTGGTAGAGGTGTCATCTTTTTCGTAAAGGGGACGGGGTTGCTGAGATCAGAGATTAGCTCGCTGGTGTGACCAGTTTACGTGCAAGGGAGCTTACTAGTTAAATAGATTATGCGTGCGAATAGTGGTGACGGGATTGATGGTACTGTTCTAGCCTGTATACATGATCAGCGTTCGCACTCGGCATGGGGTTAGAGGTAAGGGGTGGTTCGGCAGTGGAGGATGAGATGGGGTTGCTTACTACGAACGAGAGGGTGTAGTTAATGTGCTGGTAGAAAGTGTGCTCGTGAGGAACTGTGCTTGGGAGGAAGTGTGCTTGGGAGTTTTGGTACTCGCGAGGAACTGTGCTCGTGAGGAACTGTGCTTAGGAGAAAGTGTGTTCCAGAGAAAGTGTGTTCCGGAGAAAGTGTGTTCCGGAGAAAGTGTGTTCCGGAGAAAGTGTGCTCGGAAAGAATTGTGCTTGGGAGAAATTATGTTAAAGAGAAAGAAGTTTTGGGATGGAACACCCTCGAGAGGAGCCTTTAATAGGTGGGAGACTGGCTTGAAACAGTGAATCTTGGTTGTAGACCAGATAAGGGGTATTGTGAGATGATGGGTGGATCTTCTGCGAATCCGAGTGAATATGGGGATCGAGATGAGTGTTGGGATGAGTGCGATTGGGGCTAGGTGTAGATATATGGGATCAAAATAGATGGGAGTCCGAATATCTTAGACTTGAAGATGCGTTTCCAGCAAAAGGACGAGATATGAGTGAGGAAGGTGAGTTTATCTACACAGCTCCTTGCTCCGCTCTAACTAGGAGGGGTCGACAGCGGCATGATGAGGAGAAATTCACTCAACTATTTACGAACAATCGCAGCTTAGCAGCTATGCGCATCGGTGGGTTACCGATGAGAAAACAAGGCAATTGAGGTGATAGATGATGGCAATCACGGGATTGTAATTGGGGCTGCGGGTAGCCTTGTCGTCGCAAACACGGTATGTAGTTATGGCAAGTTACCTTAACGACCATGCACAGACTGGGTGTTCAAGGAAGGAATTGTGAGTTCCGGATAAGGGTGTACTCAGCTCTTTGGGGTAGAAAAAACAGGCTGATTAGGGACAATATACTTTAGCTGATTACTTTGTTAAGTGAAGGTCCCAGATAGTCAAAGCATTATTACATTTTCATTGTCCAACTGTCTTCAAAGTATTATTGTTAGCCTGTTCTTCTACTACGGAGAGGATGGTTACATAGGGACTTGCACATATGAGATATGATAGGTGTGGAACAGAGAACTCGAACTTTGATTGTCTAACATTATTCTAGTCGATGTAAATCAACGGATCTTCCTTCCAAACCAAAGCTTTCATCTCCTCAAAGTCATCCATGACATATGTGACCAGCGGGGACAGCGCAAAAAATTCGTACCGGGGATCGTCTTCGACCGAAACTTCTGCTACAGCAGGAGCAGGAGGGGGGTCACCCACAAGGGGCTCCAAGGGCGTCTCGCTAGTAAGAGTGCGAGCTTGAAGTTAGATCAGCCTTTGGGTGTGGACCAAATGGCAGAAGAGATTGACTTACTTGGGGCAAGAGTTCTAGGACCAGCAACATGGTCGATGTCGGGGGGGTCACCCACAAGGGGCTCCAAGAGAGTCTCACTAGGGAGACTTGAAGCTTGAAGTTGAATTAGTTCTTGAGTTGAGTTCAATGATAGATGAGAAAGACTTACATATAGCAGATGATAGTGCACCGGCGAGATACGGGGGGGTGGGCATAGTAGCCTTAAGAGTTAGCTGAGATGAAAAGCAAATAAGAAACAAAGAATGATACATACAGGGACAGCGCCAATACCAGGGATACTTCTCATTCCAGCGTAAGAAGTAGCTGGTCCCATTGACTCGAACAATCTCGTGGTGTGTCCATCGCGTGGATTGTTTCTTGTGTTTTCGCGCCAACCAGCACGATTTTGACCATATCTAGCCTTGTTGGCCAATTCGTTCTTGCGTGGTTTGCGATCTCGAGAAGACGGCACTATCATAATACACAGAGTCAGCTAAGACGAAAAGATGAATGAGAAAATCAGAGCGTGGAGCAAAGAGAAAATGTGGAAGTACTAACTCGTGGGATGGTTGCATTGGAGAGAGAAGAAGAAGAAGAAGAGAAGAAAGGTGAGAGACGGGGGGTATAAAATAGAGAAAACTTCGCAGGAAAACTCTAGCGATGAAGGCTCGACTTCCTCAATGGGTATTTTGCTGTCGTCATTGTTGTTGTTTTTGCTCTTCCAATTGGGAAGTCACTGACGATGAACCCCTGATCGAAGATGAGTTTCGTCTTAGACATACAAGAACGGTAGGAAGGGGCGGCATGAAATAAGATTAGCTTCACTTCAAGAGGACTTCATGCTGATAAGGAGTCGAATTTTAGTCATAGATATACCTTAGTAGGTAAATCGTTGTGCAAAATGGCAAGTCAATGAAGAGTGAGGTGCCTCTGTCGGAGATAAATTTTTACCTCCGAATTGGCCTTTCCCTAGGATTTACAAGAGAGGGAGGGAAACAGGGAAATAGTAGCTTTTAGTCCGGAGAGCAAGGTAAACAATCAAGAGAGTTATTGAATAATTTACGAGGAAAAGGAGAAAGGAAACAAGAAGCATTGGGATGTTCAATAAGTCTGTAGTTGCAGGGAATGACCGGTGCGAGAATTTAGCAGTGGAAGTGTGAGACTCCCAAGTAGGAAAGACGGTCATGAGGTAGCCAAATTCGCAGCGGCACCATACCTTTGAAGTTATGGTAAGTCTGCCATGAGTAAATATGGCAGGCAAGTGACCCATTACTTACCTACCTGTTCCGTCGACGATGACTTTTATGCATTGGCCTTCTTCGACGACATTCCCGCATCCCTTCCTGTAAGGAACGCGGTAAAGCGTTTCGTTTTCCCTCGTCTTTTGGATTAAGCTTCGCAATAGTATTTCTTTTGCGGCAGCGAGGGATGCGTTGCACGGTAGGATATAAGCAAGTCTATGAAGAATGGAAACATTGCTGCACCGCCGCAGAAACAGAGCTTCATGACCATAGCGACTACCACCTTCCTGACAGTGGCCTACCATTAGTAAGGCGTGCTCTCGGAACTTACATCCTGTTCAGCATATTCGAATATTGGGATTTTACATCTGGTACTCAATTTGATTGTTTCAGTCGACTCCAATCATTTGCTGGCCATAAACACAGAAATCTTCGTGGGAGAGCTCTAGCGAGAAGGGCTAGACTTACCTCAATGGGCGTATTGTTGTCGTTATTGTCCCAATTGGGAAGGGATTGAAGGTGAAGTGCTTCAACCAGAGGGGATTTCTCCCCTCGGATATGCGGCAATCACTGAAGGAGCCGCACAAAAACACAATAACCCTAATTCAAAATGGTATTGTCCGAATTAGGAATTAAAAGTGAGTTATATGGGTACCTTGAGGGGTATGTTATTATCCCACTTGGGAAGTCACTGAAGGTGAAGTGCCTCGATCGGAGGTGCGTCTTCACCTCAGCGACGCGGGTTGAATGGAGCCGCATCAATGATGATTTTACATTACAACGATCATGCGGATCTGGACAATGGAAGCATTAGAATTCTGAGATTCTCTCGGGCATTTTTACTTGAAGACAGTGATCAGCGTCAACGTATTGTTCGGCAGCAACATATTATCCCGATTCTGCTGGTCCCTCTTGTCCCGAAGAAGGAACGGAATGGGGTTCGAAATGCTGAAAAGAAAAAGCGGCAGTGAAACGGCTGGGTGTAAACAAACCGCGTTCCATGGACTTCTTTGCTTTGCCATCCCAAACCGAGTTACTTCTCTGGTACAAATCAATGACGTAGGAGAGATCAAGGAAGGGAAGAGGAAGGAGAAGGAAAGGCAAGATGAAGTGGATGGAAGTCGATAGATCAACAAAATTTTCTGCGTATGAATGACTGTTGGTTCTATCTTGCATGTCCCAATAGTTACACTCTTTTTCAGATCCATCCAAAGACATCACATTCGGTCAATAACGCTATCCGTGGGGGCACCATGGTTCCACTAGATAAAATCAACTTTCCCTGCCGGTGTACATCTGCAACTAACGATGAGCCTCACCTCTCAGCTTTCAATCCATACACCAGCACCGTGGGATTTCCAACACTCGAGACGAGTACCCGAACAACGAGATCAACGAACATAAGACACTCTCACAATGCGGCCGCGCATGACATGAGATTGAGAGATATGTTCCATAGCTATCCATCAGCACAACTGTGATTGCAATGGCTAATGTTTTCTCCAGTGGTATCATTGCTTCTGCATCTGGTACTGGAATCCAGCCGAGTGTCTCTGACCACAATATCGAGCTCGAGAACAAATTTGGGAGTACGTTACTTTCCCCCCATCTTGATACCGCGAGCATTGCTGTCCCCCTTTATGTTCAAGTGCTAATTGATGGAGATAGCTCGTACAGAATACCTTTTCGATAATCATTCGGAGTAAACCTTGCAGCTTCAATGCTATCGCTATCGCTCCTTACATACGGAGGATTAGCAAACAGGTAGGAAGATCTCCAGCTGCTACATTGCATCTGACGAAGAAGACTGTTCCGTATCTTCTGCAAGCAACAACTGCGAAGGAATTCATACAGCTGATATACGGTTAAAGGGGGGATAGTCTGCGAGAGGACACTCGGCATCGCAGAGGGGTGTCTTGTTCTGATTAGTTCCCCAGCTAGACACAATTGCATGCCGTTTCACCTGCATTTCCTCACACAAACTCTTGACCATCTTGCAAACTTTCCCGAGCCCCGCCGCAGCATGCCCCATTTGAGGTGCTTTCTTGCCCAGTAAGCATAAACGTGAATTAATATGCATGCTTCTCCGCAGCAGCTGCACACATCACCCTCCTTTCATCCCTCTCATCACATTTACCGCAAGACTTGACGTTGATGTTTTGAGCCGCACCGTAGCGAAGGTTCCGCATTGGCGGTCGATCCCCCGCACAGGGTCCACAGCCCGCGTTCGCGCAAATCTACGGACGAAAGTCTGTGCGTCGGAGCACAACCAAACTCCCTGCGGATGTGCACACCACAAATACGTTTGTTCCATACGATTTATTTCGCCCTTCCAAGAACTTTTCTATGCAGCTAGTTCGCGCATGCCTGCGATAGTGCGCGTCCATTCAGTCTTGGTAAGAGATCCGTCAAAGAGCCGATGGGGTGTATATTTTTGGAGAGAGAGTCCATGAGGACTACTTTTTCCTGAAGAGAATTGATTACTGATATGCAAGACTTATGAGTGAGTTTGCGAGCTGATCTTCTGGTAACTTAGGTCTACTATCACTCGCGGTGCCCTGTTTCACGACCTTTGTGACTCTGTCGATGTTGGCGGGCGAGGACTCGAAAACTGCACGGTGCGCCATCTACGAACCTCCAGCTCGGTTTTAAGAGACCAGAGCGCTGGTTTTTAAGTCAACGATGATAGATCGAACTCGAGAGAACGCATAAGCCCGTTGCACAAGGCTGCGAAGAGTTGTTAATCTGTGAACCTGCGGTCTACGATTACAATCGGAGGAGTACACGACATTCAATATATACACATTGGGGAGTGGGCGGAAAGATTGGGGAGAAGAATTCTGGGATTGGTTTAATGTGCTAGACTTCCGCCGCAGATTTCTATGTGAGTGGATCTTGGTGAGTAGGAAGTGGTTCCAACACCCGATTATGATACTGCTGGCCGGTATTCCATCTCTTCGCTCCAGCTGAAAGATTCCGAGATGCGCTTCGGTGAAGTCACGAATTCCTTCCCTGTAACGGATTCGCTCACTAGCCAGAGGTACCTAGAACTGAGTCTGCGTCGCTCTATATGCTCAGCCACTGCCTGTGAGAATGCGAACCGAGACGCTATCCTGCACTACCTGCATGTTATGCTTCGCGACTCTGTCCAAACCTCCCGATCGGATTTTGACTTACAAGCAGTTCCCATATTCGAAACAGCCCCACCCATTCCAAATTGAGGTACGCCCTCCAACAACGCCTTAGCGAGAATGGCATGCACTTTAGCAATAGCTTCGCACCCGCCTGAGATGGTCAAGACACTTTGCACGGCTTTGCTAACACAAGCTTTCACGCCGGTCTTGTCACGAAGATCTGCGACATTCTTGCCGCCTTTGCTGGTAAGTATCTTACCTACTCAAGGAGATGAAGAATGGACAATTGCATCAAAGGGTCTTTGGCCTGTGAATACACGGATATCCTCACTTGGTTCGAAAGAGTCGCGTGACATCCCGAACATTCGACAAGTTACGGAAAGATTCTGGACTGGCCTTCCCGGCGAAAAATAGATTGGAACTAGCTTTGTTCTTTAGGTGGCGGAGGAGGGTCAATATGCGCTTGAAAAGGAAGTTAATAAACATGCTACGTTTGTTAGTCCAGTCAACTATGGCGGGAACTTGGAAGAATGCCAATAAGAAGCGGAAGAGCACCGAGGAAGTAGATGGATGCGCAATGGAAGCAACGGGACTTACGGTGCTGGGCGCAGTGTCCCTTGGTAACAAGGATATGCCCTTAACTGATCCGACGCGAGCTCGAATCACAAAAAGAAGAAAGGTAAGAGACCAAATATATCTTGGAGCATGATACCATTAATCTTCATTCATTATCAAAATCTGATTCTCCATAGCCATACGCCGGGTGCCCCAGTGTTCCAACTGCTCTGAAGCAGATGAAGCGTTGCAAAAGCCCAATCCACACGCTCTATCTCTGATTATCTATACCCGTAGGCTGGAGGTCCCAATGTTCCTGCTGCTCTGAAGCGTTGCAAATGCCCAATTCACATGCTCTTCCCAGGAAGGCAGTCAAAATTCCCAACTGATGTCTACTCCATCAGCAGCATCAAGATTGACGGTGACCATGAGTTAGTCATGGAGATGTAATTTGAACCGATCGTCGTACGTCGTGCTGCATGAGTTCACCTCTGCGGCAGAATGGTTAGCAGCGTTCATGTAAGGGTTCCAAATCTTCACAATTTGAATTACAATACCTTTCTAGATCCCAACCCGAACCTCAACCACAAGCCAGATCAAAAATTCATTTCATCTTCAACATCAGCCTGCTCATAGTTATCTGCGTTGTTTACTCGCTGATCTGATGGATTCCCTTGCTTGCTCAGACATTGTGGAGCGACATATCGCTCTCGATGATCGTCGCTGCTATCAAGATTCACTGTCACTATCCTGTAGCCATAATGAGAATGATCTCGCCTGCTGGAAGGCACAGTTCATGGTCCGCATTCCCTCTCAAACCCCACTCTCTGTTCAACAATCGACAACTGCAGAGCGATACCGGGAAATACCAGGAACCCGATGTGGATCGTTTCGTTGTCCTCTACACCGACAAGCTGTGTTCCGAGACCAAAAAAGCACGCATTCTGGAATTAGATGCGTACCAGTGCATACTTTGTTGTACTTTTGTTTCGTCAAAGGGTGCCATGCAGCATTCACCTCGAGCAAGTCACTCAACGAACACCTGAAAGATGACCACTCACTTCATCCCTTCCATAAAGACATCAAAGCGAATCCCTGTCCTTCTTGTCGTCCTGTTTCGAGCTCCAACCAGGCGCTTCGCAATCACGTCTATAAGCGCAGTCATGTTGTTGAAGCAGCTCACCGAGAGCGAGCTCTTCTTAAGAAACGATGAGCGATGAAGTCATTCGGGGGCCCCCTGATTTGGCGCCGTGTTCATGACCCTTCAAGAGCATGACCTCACTGGTATGGGTACCTTCCGTCTTTCTAGCTTCTGCTGGAAAACTCAAGTTGATTGTTCCAGTGAATTTCAATCATTTGCTAGGTGGTCTGAAGGATATTTAGCTGGAATCTGGGAGGAAGATGCCTTGTAATCAGCTGATGTGTTTCTTTGTATTTTTGTTAGAATGCGGGAGGAAGATCTCTTGCAATTAGCTGTTGTATTTCTCTGTAGTGAATAGAAACCCCATCCATTTGTCCTATGACTTTCCATTATCTCCCCGTGTGACTGCGATATGATGATCTGTGTGAATAAGACTACAGGAGAGCTCCACTAAATGAGTGAATGCCCTCATTTCCGGTTGTCCGATGGATTCACCTATACAGGAGCTCATTTAATTACTTTTGCTACGCCCATTATGGACTGATACGTCTCCTCTTTTTGGGGATATAAATAATGGTCCTTAAGACCCAGTTAGTTAGCTATGAATCAAGCAAACTCTACACACATGATTCATATGCTCTTCCAATCTATCGCCAGTCACAGAACTCCCCAAACATCCAAACCTAAACATCAAAATGGCAGACCAAACCTGGGCTTCGTACACCACAGCTCTTGCTCTATACGACGGTGCAGATGCCGGAAACTCTGGAGATGAAAACGCAATACACACAACTACGCAAAAGCTTAATCGCGTCCTTCCCCAAGGTTCCAAATACGAAATCGTCTTGTGGCGTACCTTGCCCCGCCAGGAGACTCTAAACTCCACCATCTTGCTGGGCTTCGACGCTACTTGCGACGTGTGGGGATGGATCGAGAGTGTTGCAGGGAAGGGCACGCTGGACGGATGTGATATCGTGAAGGCGGTCAATAGCGTTCTCTACGTTCTTACCATGCGGGACGAAGACTGCACGCACGAGTTTTGGGCACGGGATTGCAAGGAGGAATTCCCGTTTTTCATGGTCAATCAGCGTATTCAAACTCCATTTGAGTACTTTGACTATGATCCTGCGGTAAGCAAGTGGGTGGTTACAGATGGTCAGGATCCGCTTGCATTTGTGCAAAAGTCCATAAGATATCTTGATAGTTTCCTCAGTATCAATGAGGCCTACAGAGGAAGAGGAGAGGGCAGAGCAGTAGTATAGTTGCCAATTAGTGGTGGGTGACGCGTATGGCTGTTTTAAAGTTGGGCTCAATGGTATAGCAGACACATACATAAAAAGAACCGTTAATATCACCTATGTTCGCCAAGTTGGGCTCTCTTCTCCCTTTAGACTACCTCATAGTTCCCTAGTTAGGAAGTTTAAATTGTCACGGGTGTATACAATGAGGCATAAAACGAAGACATTACTGGTTGAAATCGATGAAGAGAAGTGCAGAAATTCAGAAAGATAATCGAAGTATTGTGAGTACCTAGCACTTAGTTCCTGCCTAAAATATACCAGGATACCTCTCCGGTGCAGAAATACTATATCGACAACAAAACTCCAATGATCTTGAGATAAATGAGAACATTATAATATCCTAGGGGCTTTGAGAGATTGGTGTAATAAAGTAATCAACTACAACAGCTTGTTCCAAATCGGCGTGTTCCATCTGCCCGAAAGAGTATACCTAGATTATATGTAGCTACCAACTTAGTAGCCACTAGCACTGCCTTCTGCCTTCTGCCTGAGCCACTAGGTCGCGCTTCCTCACGCAAAGGAGCTCAGCTAGACCAGATTCACACTTTTTTCGTCTCGATTGACAATCCCTAGATAAGTAGCTTGTGGAATTGTGCATCAATCGCCAGAGCTCGTCGAACTCTTCATTCATAGCGAACTTCACCAACGCTTGCTGCCCCTCTCTGGCCAAGTAAGGCGCAGAGTCACAGTGGTGATTTGCAGTGCAGTACCAATCCTAACGCGCCTAATATTCTAGTAACGACCCCGCCGGTCCGATCATTCGCAGAGTGTGATTCGGATTGTATGGATCAGCGATGACACATCGAGATTCGTATGTAGGAAAAAGTTCAGAATAGGACAGTATGCCGGGGCGAGACTGCGTTTCCTTGACGAATCCGCAGACTGCGTGAATGAATTGCGCGGAGAAGTTCTATTCTATGTTCTGCGGATGTTGGAAATTGAGCGGAAGTCTGTCCCCTTGATGTTGCAGTAATGTCCTACTGGATGTTAGCGGCTGCAATGCAAAGAGGATTTGGCTGGATTTTTCTGCGCAAAACAGTATCTGCGATGAAGGAGTAACTTAAATCCATTTTTGGACTTTTCTGTGCATCACTTTGCCTGATGGAAGGTTTGCGGATCAGCTTGGCCGAAGACAAGTTGAGCAACGTCGCTGAGCGACATGCGGGGCATTTCATTCGGCGTGTTGATTGATTGAACGTATTGGAAACATTGATGTATTGAGATTGGCAATGGCAGACTGACACAAAGAAAATGAAAGTTAACACAAGTATGTCGTGAAGTAAAGGAAGTCTGGCGGAGGACAAACTCATTCGTAGCGAGTCCAGGAGTGAATGTTACTGGCCTCGGGGGTCCTGATTCGAACTTGCTACAAGTCGGGGACAAATTTATTTTCAGACTTCAGCTGCACCTTAACCCAAGCCGCCGTCTAGAATCCGAGCAAGAATTTCACAAAAACGACGTCGACTTCGAATTTCTTTTGCCCTGAACACTCGACGGCGCCTGAAATATCACACCATTGCCCGACATAATTGATGCGAAGTCGTGTGAGAGAGAACGGCAATGTGAAAGTGAACGAGAACGAACGAGGTTAGCACGTTTCGGCAGTCCAATTGGGACTTTTGTTTATCGAATGTTCATCGAGTGGGTTGTATTGTGAAGCCAGAGTCAGGTACAGGATGCGATACCTTGATACGATACGATAATTCCAGCAACAATATCCGGCCGGAGTTATCGCGTCTCGCACCACATTGTCTAGGGCAGCCTAGGAGATCAACAGAGACGAGTATCTCGGAACTGTGTCCCACATTCTATTGAGTTCCCCTATTCCAGTCATTCAATGCTTCTGAGGCAGCCCATTTGCACGAAAGGTCGCAAGCTTCAGCAATCGGAGCGTCACATTCGTTGACCGCATGAGCCATTATGGACCGGGACCTCATGAAAGTGACGGCGGACGACGGATGAAAAGCAAGAGTGATCTCGTTACATGAATTTCTGGTTCTAGTCGTATTGATGAGCCATCCACTATCCTCTACCAGGTGTTGTAGTAAGGAGTCATGTATGTTACAATCTGGGCACCATGTCCCTGGCTCTCATCAGGCATTCACCAAGCTAACTGGACGCTGCCCAGGGTTTTCCTCATTTTGCTTGAGCCATTGATATACCTGTTCCTACGCCGTGTCATCTCCGAATCCCACAAGTCTCCTGGCATATCACTCGGCACACGAGGAGTGCTCTTAGCAAGCCAATATACCCTGTCATTGCCCGGGTTCGATGATTGCCCTTCGAGTGAACCAGCAACATCTTCAATCCAAGTCTATCCGGTGAGCTCAAAGAAAACCCTATGCAATACACTGGTAGAGGGAAGCTCGAGTATGGGCTAGTTGAAAGTGTGCTCACAGTCGTCTATTTTGCGGACGGGGAAGTGAAGATTGGCGCATCATCAACGGTGATGTAACTCATAAGCCGCATCGCACCTTCGCTGAAGACAAGGATCGAGTAACAGAGACTTCTACAAAAGACGACTAGCAAGATTAGAGACCGCGTTCATTCCGCGTGCGAAGAGCACCTCGAACAATGGGATGCAAACCTTTTAAAAACCACAGCTCCAGCCATTACCAGAACTACTGTTATCGCAATGTTGAGCAGAGCCTTTGGCAATACGATCGACCTTGAGAAATCGGACTGGTCTTTCAGGTGGTGTCTATGGTACATCCAGAGTTATCAGCTGCATTCGGATTTGGAAAGGAAGTGTGGAACATATGCAATTAGGAGAGCGATAAGGTCATCGATTCAGTCTCTAGAGAATTTAGTGCAGCCGGAGGAATTGATGGATTGGTAGTAGGGGAACCAGGTGGTTATCATTTATTGTTTTTCTGTATATTTTCGTTAATTTTCATCGTTTCATTATCCAAAAATTATGGGAGGGGCGGATATGTTACTCTAGTTGCGGATATTCAATTCATTCCGAGAAATTTTGCCCTACCATGGATCGCGAAATGTCTTTCTGATTCTCGTAACGACTGTTATCTAGAGCACCCGCGCCGCCCATTCATCGCTACTTAGTCCTTATAAACACGGAATGCCCGGCTGGTGATCAGATCCGTTGTATACATTTTATGAGAAGCGACTTGTCGATACGCGCTAGCGCATAGTTCGAATGCGTAGCAAGTTATCATACACTTGAATTCGACATATATATCGTATGCCTCTTGGTAGGAAAACTTTGGGGCATTGCGCATTCTTCGACCTCTCGCAGGAACTTTCTCTGCTAACATAACTTGACAGAGGTCTCGCGCGCATGGCATAGCCAAAAACTCATTCATTGAGTTGTGCCCTTCTTTAGTCGCGTCAATAGCGAAGATCGTTTGTACATGTCCATCCACCAAACCCGCGTATCCATTGGCCGTCAGAATGTCTTTAGTTTTGGTAGTCGCGGCTCGTGCAATTTCGCCGGAGGTTGCCAACAAGAAGTCGGCCAAACGAATCACTTCAAACCAAACGCACAACTCGTTTTGCGGCGGAGAGCCTGCATCTTATGATGTTATCACACCGCAGTGCGCTGGCCCAAGGCTTGGTCATGTAGCCACTGAGTTCGAAGGTATGGCACCAAACCATTATATGGCTTGTGGCATACTTCGAGTTTGCGCACGAAGTGAGGTCCAGCACGTACTTGCGATACGACAGGGCAAGTTTTACGGCAGATAGCTCTGCGAGTTAATGAGTGGTGTTGTCTTTGCAAATCCAAAATTAACGCCAGTCCTCTAGGAAGGGTAATTGTGGTTTATCAAGTGGCCGCAACCCTATAGTCGCAGAAGCAAAGTGCCTAACATGGATGCGGCCAGGCAAGTCGCTAGAACCATGCGTGTTTTGCACAAGTGACAGGACTTGGCAGTCATATATTGACAAGCTGGTTGACAAGCTGGGTAGTTCTAGTCAACCTCAATTTACGATCTCGAAACAGAGAACAAAATTCGATACTCGACTTGATACCGCTGGAGAAAATCTCAGCATTGTTTCAGCTCCCGGTATTCTGGATTGATAAATGGCTTTGGGGGAGAAAGAACACGTGGTGATACAACGCATATTTGGGGAGCAGAGATGTAAGCCAACCACTTGCGAAGACCAGACATATGCCATCGTAGTCACTTCCCCGAAGTGGCGCCACCTTGGCTTCACACCACTGCTCCACCAATCCCTCCCTACCTCTCCCTCATACACGTGCTTGACTCAAAACCAAAGAAAAAGAAAAAGAGGAACAATCAATAAAAGCCATGACGGCAAGCAAAGAGAACATACAACAATCCGACAATCCCGTCTTCACTTACTTCTATCGCGTCACTTACTCTCACATCCCGTCATGCATCCAAGCAAGCAAGCTCCTTATCACCCCCTCGTCTCCATCTCCACCCCTATCCAAAAGCCCAGCCGAGCCAAGTCTACTGCAGTATTCATGACCACTGCAGCTGCACACCAAAGAACACCAAACCGCATAATCTCTCATCAACAAACCAACCACTCGGTACCAACCCTCTCCCTCCTCTACCCATCTGCTCAACCAACCCAACGTGAGCCCAATCCAACCACCCTAATGCGCCCGCATGCACAGATAGCTTATCAATCACCCACTCGTACGTTGCTGCGCCTCCGCCGCAAAAAAATAGCGCACTGGTGTTGGAGGTTGCACAGGTTGTCTGTGTACTTACTCGAGTAGTTCTGATCGCGAAGTTTAAGTTCTGTTTTGGGCTAGAGCTTGGTGGAGACTGTGGAGTGGTTGTGGCCCCGCGCGCATGTGCTCGGACAACGATTAGATGTGCGTTGGATGGAGTGGGTTCCGGCACGTACAGTAAGTTAACGGAGTACCAGACTTGGGTTGGAACTTTTCATTTCACAAAATGAAATGAAAGAATTGAGAAACAAATTCACGATTTAGGAATGAAATTGTTGGAATTCGTGATGGAAAAATAATCTTTTACATTTTTGATTACCATCCCAAAATCCAGACTGGTATCCGAAGAACTACCCAAGTCGTATACTATATATACAAAGCCAAAACCTCCCGTCTTTTTCGTACAATGAAGAGTAAAAGGAAATGTTCATAAAACATAAATCATGGTCGCCCTCATTATTTAAAGGGTATCCAACCAGGTATCAAACGTCCAACAATTATCCAAGATTTCAGCGCCCATTATCTCCATCAAGACATAATCCCCTTATTTTCCCTCAGAAATAACGATGTCGCGACCATTCTCATCTTTGCCGTTGCTCCACAGACTCAAGATGCTACCCCTTCTGTCGCGCCCGATGGCGCTCTTCCGACTGGAGACTCTGACGAGGGTGGGATTTTCCTCCTCATCACCATCTGGTGACGTCCACACGCTAAGAATGGATCCTTTCCTCGCATTAGAACCGCTGTTGCTTCGGCCGTGCTTCACTTCGTGGTGGGACGCAATGAAGGCTGTGTTGCTCATGTTTGCGAAAGGAGTAGATCGACGACGCTCACGGGTTGCCCAGGTGTCGCGTTCGTGTGTGGTGGTATTCCAGTCTTGTTCGTAATCATCGAAGGGCGATTCTAGGCCTTTGGCTGAACCATTTGTGGAGGTTTTTTCTGATGATGTTAGTGTGAGTCGTGGAGGTAAGATTGTGTGGAAGACATACTGAGTTGGTTGCTGAAGGGGTCCTTGAACATCACCTCGTTCTTGTCCTCAATTGGGCTTCCCATTGATGTTTTGGCGTCCATGATGTCTGATGTGTTGTGTAGAAGAAGAGCTGAAGTTGGTTTGTGTTGTATGTTGTGGATTATCTTAATTCCGTTTTGTGTGATGACTGAATATGCAGATTCGACCAAGGGGGGCACAAGCAGTAGTTAAATACTTCGTCTCTTGCTCTACCCAGCACTCGGATGCAGCCTAGGGTCGGAGTTAATTGGTTTGCACTATCGGCCAAGGCAACTCCTCACGGAAAGACTGCTCCAGACGTCATGATAACCAGCACAGCAGTTTCACACCGTATACCATCACACCTGATCGGCATAATGGAGCGAATCAGACTGCTGAATGATAATCAAAGTAAACGGAACCAAACCTATGAAAGCTATTAGGCCTCCCATCACTTACCAGGAATGTATCCTGTTGGCCAGCCTGTTTGAAGGGATCACTCAGACAGCGATACATATAGCACTTGGCTTTCATCATCTGCAGGGATTCGTGCACAGACTTTCCCCAGGATTTCCCTATTTGCCGTGACACCACTTCATCCAGTGGCTAGTGATTGGCTGCCACGTTATCAGCACCCCAGTATTTAGGGGCAAGACTACTGTTGATCGTTTTGATGACGGAAGCCCCGCAATTTGTTGCTTCTTTGGTGGATCAATAATTAAACACAAAAAGCTGGGAAATCTTGGCACGCGCGTGCAACGCCTCCCTCCTTATCATCTGAATTCTATTTGTACTTTCACACTTGCGAATATTGTGTAACAACTCACATCTTCGTTATCCTACGGGACACGTAGACTTCTGTATGCGGGACCAAAAAGGAATGTTTCGTAAGCCACACTTACAATTCATAAGATAAGAGTTTCGTAACTTTATTGACTTGAGTCGAGGTAGTAATGAGTCAGAAGACTAGCTTTCTCTTGTTGAAGAGTAAATGCAAAGCGAAACCTCCGGGCGTTGTACTGGCGCCAGAGAAAAGCTGGCTACTAAGCCTTCAATTTGAGTTCAACCTGGCTGAGTTGCCGTAGTCATCATGACTCGATCCGAATGAAATCTGATCACCAATTAACTCGTGGCGACAATCGAGAGGATAATTGTTGAATCAGTGTTCGCACTTGGACTTTTGAGTAAGAAATGTGGCACCACCACCAAGAATCGCATCATACTGTATGCTTAAGCCGTAACGACTGGCTTGCGAAGTTTCAGGAGCTTCGCTCCATTGAGAAATCAAAACCTAAAGCTTTCAGCTGTCTGTGCTGAGTCGCACGTGGATGCGGGCGGTCAAGCAAGCTATATGCATAGTTTACCTTGGAATGATCTTATTTCAAGAGGTTGCGGGGTAACTAGCTGCGCCTCAATATTTGCTTATATTATTCTATCAGCTGTCCATATTGCGAATGAATGCGGATGAGAGAGCTTCAATCTTACCAATTCGACCCACCATCACTAATGCGCGAAGCTTGTGATAACCTTAATTAGTTGATGGTGAAGAATTGTCGCTCATGGATGTGTCCAGCCACACCCACACTGGTCGACACGGGAAACACTAATACGGGCTATCGTGTCTTTCCCATCAGAAGCTGAGCATACTACGACGATGCAGTGCAGAGTTCGTATGCTGCGATCGATGATCCTATTCTGGAGACTCGAGGTTCTGGTGCGACTTCCTAGAAGTGACCCTGCTCGTCGACAACATCTCAGAGAGTGAAACATTCAACCAGTTGAAACGGTTACCGCATAAAGTATCAGACGAGATGACTATGCCGCAGTTACATTGGTATGGGTCTCAGGAGCTAGCTATCAGGAGCTTAGTCGGACTGCACCATCAATCGTTGAGAAGACCACTTATCTTTTCTGCATTCAATTTCACATGAAAGCATTGGCGCTCACATCTTTCACTACTAACTTTCCGTAAACGGTCGTATATTTATCCAGACATGCTGACAGACATCGGCGAGTCCAGTCTCTGTACAGTAGAACCAGAATCTGCGTTCGGAACATTGAAGCGAAGCCTCAGCACCCATTTCTGTCTGGCCTATGAAACTTGCGAGCATAAAGCAGTGGAAATTATCTCATAATCAAGCAAGTTTGAGAACTCGAAGAAGTGGTTGAATTCTGCATGTAGCGATGTGATTTTGGTGTGCGGTGTGTCAAAATATTTTTCGGCAGCCGAGAAGGTGGGTGGCAAAGTTATGGCTAATCACGTGCACAAACTTCGTGAGGGAAAGGATGCCAAACGCCCGATCATGTTTCACATAGCAAACAGCAAACTATTTTGTTAACCTCACAATACGATAAAGATCGTTCAGGAAGAAATATCGAGTGATGTCACGGGTTTGTGGCTGAATCGCGGCCTTGGTTGCTAGAAAACACGGCGCGCTTTCTCACTACGGGACAAGTTTGGCAGCGTCGGCTTTTGAAACTGGCTGCGCTCATAGAGGAAAAGACGCGCAAAGAAAGAGTAGAAGTAGGAGTAGGAGTGGACGTGGGAAAAGGGAAATACATAATGCATGACTTTACGGTAAGGAACCTTATCTCACAATGAGGCGAGACTGTCTGCGTAACTGTCCTCCTCAATCGCATCTTCTGTCAAATGTCGGTTGATAGATACGAATAACAAGTGGACCAAAGGGGGATTTTTCTACGAGGAAAAGGAGTCTCGAAAGCAGTCACTACGTACAAGGTACTAGGCACTGAAAAAGAGGAGGATGATGGTGCTTACGATCCTGCTTGGCAGATCGGAACTGCACCGATTCCATTCCAGGAACGTTCTCATTCCGTGGTACAATGTAATTCGAGCCACAGGGAGCAAGTTTGCGTCAAGATAAGTTCGCCCAGCGGAGTTGGTCTGGTCTCAGAATCGTCTTCGCATGCTGAAGTGAGCCGCTGGCTGCGTTGTGCTCAAGCATCACCGTATTCGGAAGAAACAGTGGAAGGGCTGTGGATAGGTAAGCATGGCACTAGACCTGTCACCTATGTGATCCACCCCAGCACAATGAATATTCGCTGAATGAGGTCTAAGAAGAAATCGGGACGTTCTCAAGTGAGATTCATTGTGCCGTGTTTCGTGGCTGTTCAGAACAAGACATCTCTCTACAACGCTAGGTATCTCTCGTAGACCATTATGCATGTATATTTATGATTGCAATGGATTATAAAGAGCTTCGAAGTAGCGGCTTTTGTTACATACATACAGGCCCCGGAGGTGATTGACTTTTGGAAACTATGAACATATATAAGATATGTCATTCTTAACCAGCACTTCTCCTTAGGCTCGCTAGTAACAGAAAAGTCATTCTGGTAGACCATGTTCATCGAGGTAAACGCCTGCCTCGTGCCACAATTTCTCCAGAGGAATGTAAAAGTGTCTGCCCTTCTCTGTCCATGTCAACACCCTCTCCAACTCCTCTTTCGTCCATACACATGCTGTACGCTTTGCTATTTGTCGTCGCATGAGCCGACAGTAGTCCCTGAATGAAAGCAAGCTCATCATACTATTCTTCTCAAACTCAACGGCGCCGTCTGCATACTCGATGTGTAAGATGATAGCCCCATCAACTGCTTGGTCATTTAGAAGCTCTGGGTCTGATTGGAGGATGAGATAGATGTGTGAAGCCGCGCAGTAGAACAGCAACTCTGAAGCAGTGAAGTCCGGATAAATCTTTCGAAACTCCTTGTACATGTCTCGATTGTTTTTATCAATTTTCTTTGTAGTGTTTTCGGAGTCTGTGTAGGTCTGCTATCGACTTAGCTGGGCCAAAAAACATTTATTTGGGTTATTCTGCGTGCCTCCTCAACTTCAATGCTCTTCTGCTTCAATGCTGCACTCGCTAGTCCTCACGCTCTGCCATTCTGTTAAAAGTTTGTACGAGCAAAAAAGGCCACCATTAGACATACTTATTCTGTCGCCGGTAAGGGGTTACCGCTATGTTGGTGTGTTTGCTTTATTCTCAAAGGTAGAGATGGTGCATTTCCTGATATTGGAGTGGATGTGGAGGTTGTAAGTGAGATATGTAGTGGACTGTGGAACAGCCTCACTTTTGCGATTGTTGTATTCACTAGCTCCGTTTTCGGAGCCTATTCACTATCATGGAAAGCTTACTGGTAATTTGGATGCTATGATAGATATTGCAAATTTTCTTTCCGATCCAATACCTCTCACTTTTACGAACACATCCATCACCACTTTTCACGATCTCTGCATCCCCAAATCCACATCTTCCGGCTACGGCACCTAGAACTCATCCACCCTGGGCTCATCAACCCACGCCGGTTTTTTCTCTCCAAGACACATCACTCCACCACGTTCATCAGTAAGTGCTTGGAAATTCTCTCTTTTCTGGACATTCTAACTTTGCTGAACATTACCTGTTTGATTGCTGACTCTAGTCTTTATGACAGTGCCGGACTCACGAGACCGACGCAAGATCCGAAAAAACCAAAAAGCGAACAAAGCATTGTATGGCGGTATTCAGAAGAAGAAGTGGGGTGCAGCCATCGCTGCAAACCCGAGCGACCCCCATGCTGCCAAAGCGTCTGGGCAAATGGGTCCCAACAACTCATACGCCGGGATGAGGTATGCTCCGGGCGTCGGTGCAGTTCCGGTATGTATCATCCTTTGATCTTTCCCTTTTACATCCAAGCTGACTCTCTAGAAGAAAACTCTTCTCCCCACATGTAAGTCATTCTCGTGTGCCACTTGATTCAGCCCTAATGACTGACTTAACTTCAAGCTCTCACTCCTACTAGCAACACGCATTCGGAGCCTGTTGCGGGCGCCCCTCCTCCAGCTCCTACTGTTATACATAAAAGTAAGTCTAATCATCCACGTTCTCTTTGTTTTCAATGACCAATTCCTTGTGTGCAGCCAATACCATTGAATTTGCTCTCCCTTTCCGGCCATCACCGTTGGCACCTCTATCTGCTGGTATGTATCAGCCATCATGTTCTTGGGGATTCGCGTTGACTTGCCTGATTTGCCCCAGCAACCAGTTTCGAAAAGAGATCGGGCCCGGAGAAGAAAGAGAGGGAAGCTTCTCCTCCAAAAGAGATTAAACCGAGGATGTGTGACCCAAATTGGTGGTGACTGAAATGTTGAAATAGTTTAGAAAATTCACAATTCAAGCTTTTAATTCTTCCTCCATCACATCTCATTGTCTTAATCAAATGTGCCAGTTCCTTATTGCTTCGATGACCTACCTGCCTACCTGCCTGTCATCTGTAAAGGGTAGTTAGACTTCCCACGAAGATCCCTTATTTACATACCCTCCATCTCCCACTTCTCTTCTTCTTTTATCCTTTCTTTCTCAACTCACTTTCTTGTCTACTAAATATACCAAGGCCCATCCTGGACTGAGTACTTGGAAAATCTCTCTTTGCTATGCATTCCTTTATAAGCAAACTATTCAATCCTATCTTTATTGCCTTTCTTCTTCTATTCTTCCAATTTGCCTTCCCGATCGCTGATACTGCAGACCTCACTCTCCAGAGACAGAACTTGCGTATTCGGGATACAACACTAAACAGGCGGGCTAGGAAGACAGCGACGGAAGACGAAAACGCCAACGGAATTCGCGACAGCGATAATAACCAAGATGAGGGGGTAGAAGACAGTGATGCGAGAGACGAGGACGGATAAAGGAAGATCGGAGAAAACGGTAGTGAAGAGGGTGATAGTGGAGGAGATCACGACTACATATAGACTTATACGTCTAGATACTTTGTTACACACTACTGTGACATTCATATCTTTTAAATGACCCCTATCCTCCTCACGTAAGTAGAACATCTGTTGATCACTATGTATCGATGTATTCTTGTATTGCCCACAGCCGAGATGAAAACAGGTTCGAATTGCATGCGATGATAATTGGGTGTCTAGGCACGTCTCAATGTCTAGTTATGCCATGGACAATGTAGCTAAAGGAAATGACTAGCCGAACTCAAATGCACCACCTACTTCTGATCATTAAAACGTCGCACATCTTTCGCTCGTAAAAGTGGTTAACTCCATGCTGCTGCCTTGTTGGGAAATTGATCTCAGTGCCCAGTTGAATAGCCCAATCATGATCTCGGTAGGTCGAATGCATGCTTGGTAATGCGCTCCCTGTTGTGTGCCGCTCTTATGACTTTGTCATACGTTGAATAGGTTGCATTAATAGCTCCTTCGTCCACACAGCTTCTGCCTCTCCAAGTCAAATCACTCCTGCCTTCCCACTCGCCATACCACCCTTCAACACATCCACTCAGGAGAGTAGTCCGAACCAGTCTCTCTCACGCTTCGCCGTTCTCTGGAAATGCGATTATCTCCTCTGCTACAAGTAAGTGTATGCCGCATTTTCGTTCTGGCTGTGTTAAGACATACCTTTATCAGGAGGCGGATAACGACCTTCACAGGTGCGGAACCCATCTAGCGATACTAATGCCCACCGCGTCTTCAGCTGGGGGTCATCGGTTGCGGGGTTGGAAATTGTAGGATCATCGCTATCTTAGACAATGGGCTGGTCTGATGGATCCGACACAGCACCCGCCTAGTTCCTCAGTCGCAGAGCGGCTGCTAGTTGGTTGAGATTTCAAGTATCTCTGAGGTCAGCACATGTTAGTTTTAAAAACAAAGTAGAAGGAAGGCCGCATACAAATACATGGAATGCGATCTTGCAGACCGACTCAATATCTCCCCGTGCGACATGGTTCCATACTCCCTCTTGAGCGGCCTCAAATACAACCAGATTTGCAACAAATTGTACGATATTGTCAACCTCTTCATTGCTGCTTTGTCTCTGGCGTCACAATGAGATGATAGTGGCTATCAAATAGAGATCTATCGCGAATCACACGTGTAGCTTCGGCGACAACGGTTTTCTCACTTACTCTACGTTTACCCGTGGACTTGCGACTAGTTTGTTTGACAAGCGGCGTTTTCGTGACTGTTGGGTTACTAGTCTTTGGTTCTGCATTCTTTGTGCATACGCTGTTGAAGTATGTACCTCGTGCGAGAGGCCTGTTGCGCGGACCCCGTTGGGTCTGGTGTTGTCGGGTAGTAGTGCAGTGGCTCCAGCCGTTTGGCGCAAATCTGACAGCTGGACCCCGAGCATCTGGAAACAGGTACGTGAAGGTATGTTCACCGTAAAGTTCGGCTCGTTCTTGACAGATCCATGTGCGACCTGGGCGGTACAGGGGATGACCTCACTGTGATTGTATGTATTGTGGTAACGTATTGGTTGCTAGCCATCGGTTCAGTCGATCAAAATATCTTCCCCATTTCATCGGCTTCAGAAGGTCAGTTTGCGTGGCCTTTCTTGAAGAAGATTCCATGATTCTCGAAGTTGAAATGGATGAGTGGAGTTAAATGGCAAGGGTAACGGGATAGATCGAAGGCGATTCATTCGTGGTGAGTAGATCGGGGGAGGTAGCCGGGAAGAGGGTTACTAGATAGATTGAAGGCATGCTAGCTCCGCTTCTCAAATCAGCCACGATGATCAGATGTGCAGAGCGAGGATAAGCAACTGCGGTGCCATAAAACAGACTTACAAGAAACAGGGAGTTCTCAAAAGAGTCGTAGATCTTTCCGTGAGCAAAGAATAATCACTTTAAACAAGACTCAGAGATCTTTAAAGGTGTGTAATGAGTAGAGTAGGTAAAGCGTAATGGTAAAGTGAAGAGTTATTAAAGTAGAAGTTTAACTGCAATATCGGTTGCCCAACAAGGTTGCGTAGTGCGGCTACGGTAGGTATATTTTTGCAAAAGTGAATTCTCGCACCTAGATACATCACACTTCACCCGATATCTATCCCCCCAAAAGTGCACTGTTCCTATTCCGAGCGCAATGCGTGTAATAATTCACTAACCATGACAGAATTGCCCCCCAAAGAGGTTTACTTCTCAACACTTTGGTATGCCCTCTCACTTACTTGGATCGGGGGAACAAGTGAAAGATATTCAACCCACAAACTTTCATTCAGGTATCTCAAAGACTGAACTTATTTGGAACATTGAATTTTGTTGTATCCGCATCACGGTTCCTGAGATACTGATGCCTCAAAAAGGAGTAATCAGTACTATAAAACAGGAAATCACGGTCAGCCATAGCAGGGCTGATCCGGTTGCTGTCAGGAATACACTTACCCAGCGAACCAAGGCTTACCTGGCTATTTCACCGGCACGCCGCACGGGACGGTCCATGGGTAGCTGCGTGCTGAGGGAGGGAACCCAAGCTTCACTAGTGTGAAGTTGTGAGCTGTCTGGGGAAGCATTACACAGCGGAGGTGTCGTAGCACTTTGGGAGCAATTGGGAAAAGGGACGATCACTGGAAATAACCAGCATGTATCGCACTTGTCAGTTACAATGAATGCGCTATGAAACACAAGCTTCGTGTTCCTAGACCGACCTTTACATTTTCATTAGAGAAAGTACCGGGTGGTCCTCCTTTGTCTGTCATCTTCATAGCGTCGATCTATCTCCGACATTTTCTTGAAGCTTGGCGCGTGATAGAGGTGCTGCTGCAATCTGTGGAGAACAAAGTAGATGGAAATTGCAGAGAAAATATGATATCCACTTACGATGAGTGCCAAATGCACCACGAAGGGAAAAGAAAGAAGGTTTGCTTGAGAAGATGTTTGTGGACAACTTGGTTTGAAGCTCGAGGCTAGAAAAGCTGGCAATTGCAGCCGACAGTCGGACACTAGCGTGGGGATCATTCATTGATCTCATTCATGCTCATCTCATTATCCAGTGAATTTTCGTAGCGAATTTGGTTCTTTCACTCTCGTAGGGACCGGTGAGGGGAAATTGATACAGATTGGAGCCTCTGATGCCAAATTAGTCTGAACACTCAATGGTACTCTCCTATCATTCTTCCGGACAATAAGTGTACAATTTTGAGAATAGTGGTAGGTCTGGCCGCCTGTACCAGAGAGATTTAGACGTTGATAGGTTGCGGAGCTATGGACCGTTTGAACAGGCAGGACGATACGCCAATTGTGTCTCTGTCGTGAGAACGGTGTCCGCCAATCCAGATTTGATACCGCTGACATCATTGCAATAGAATAATCTTCCATGCCAATCAGCACACCTCCATCTGATCCTATACGTTTTGCTCCAACCTTGTCATGAGATTTGGCGGCGATCCGGCTGGTAGCTTTGTGGTGACAGGTTCTGATCTTATGCTGTGGGGGGGGCTCTGGAGGGGGCTGTGGAGGGAGCGATTAAACAAAAAGGGGGCACGATGGGAGGATAATTGACCTGATAGAAATCAGGCTTCTCATTGCCAGAGTCTGCACTGCCGTGTATGGCTGCGAGTCTGTCGGCAGTCTTCACAGCAGATTTGTATCTAATGTTCTTCGCACACTCGACACAATGCTCAACTCTGAGTGACAGAATTGAATGGTAGAGCTTGGATGTCAAAGTTACAGCTTGGCGGAGGGTTGGAGTTAACTACAATGTTTGAAATACTTTAGAAGATTGAGATTATTATTGTGTTATTTCAATCCAACATATCCTTCTCAGTGGAAGCAATGAAACCACCTCAGACAATAGAACTACTTCTGTAAAATGGGAGCATGGTATCCGTCGGAACCAGAGCACTTCCGAATTGATCTCACTTCACAGATGGTCATCTGACCGTCTCCGGGGAGTTCAGACAGGAACACTACATTGTGGAAGTTTCAATTGACTTCTCATGACGGCGCGCAATGACAAGAGCACACCCACGGCACGATGCTCACAGACTCCTGGAGACATCCAAACGGCTTCGAGGACCTCGATGGCCTGGGAGTACTGAAGGCGCTTTCAGAGCTGTAGGAGAGTCTGCAGTCTTCCATAGTTGGCGTTTAAATCAGGTCACACTTTCATACATTTCTTTAGGGTCAGGGATGACGTCGCATATTGTGACCGGCTCAGTCGCTGGACCACTGCCAGCATCAATTGTATTGAGTGGAGGAATACAGACGGCGAGACCTACTTTCAGAGCCATGTCATCCAACCAGTCACTTTTAACATTACCCACCAAGCGAATCATGCAGCATTTATCCGCAGCGGAGAGGATGTTGGACTGACTGCAATTCCTGCCGAGACTGGATGTATTTGAAAACCAAGAGCCGATCCTCACATGCAGAGGTGGAAAACTTGTTCTGCTTCAAGGAACCTATCCCACAGATTGCGGCCATCACCATCTGACTTGCCAAGAGATTGCTTGAATCAGTCATCGCTACCTAGCTTGTGAAGGCTCTACGCAAATATCGGCCTCCACCATTATCTAAACTTGCCTCGCCCACTTTCGTATCCTCCGTCACTACTCAATCAGCAGGACATAGGAAGCACGGGGCCCCAACAGGCTAGTATTGCTCCACCTCGAGCTGCTGCCTCTAGTTTTTCGGCCGCCTCATCAGTGATGCCTGACTTCCTTCACGCGCCAGAAGACAGAGGGTAACGGGTGACTTTAGCAAAGAAGATAGGATGGGCGCGTGCTGTTAGGATGAGCAACATACGACAGCGCCATTGCGCCGGCACTTCTTTCAATTTCAGAGAGATAGCGCCCAAACATTTGTACGCATGTAGGCACTGGCGTCACTGAGAAGAGCGTGCATTAACCTTCGTCTATCTCTAGTATGATGAAGACGACGATGATGATGATAATTTTAACGTCACATCATATACTGCAGTGTTGCTAGACAATATTTATCGGATTGAGCGAGAGACTCCCTTACACTATGGATATCAACGACTTTCGCGACGGGGAGTGACCAAGATCTCAGGCTTTCCGACCTTCGGTTTCCCAAACTGCAAGACCATATTCATGCTTCCAATTCTTGATTGTCTGACCCTTTTGCACCATGTCAACAAGATCATAAGGATCATGCCCATTCTTGCTAGACATCTTTTTCCTGTGAATGTACGATTTGCACAAGTCGCTGTACTGTACAACCAGGGATCCCACATCTCCATGCACAAAGAATACCTTTGTCGTTCGAATGATCGATGATCTGACTCTTTTGTGCAACAGCACTGAATTGATAACCTCTCACCGAACAATTTTAAGGTAGTTTGTCATTTTCGAATGAGGAGGCCTGTTTTGGTGCCCCGGTAGTTCTCCGGGCAAAGAGGAGTTGCTTGATCGTTTAACATTCCATGCCAGTCATTTCGCGTCTATCAATGCACTGCCAGCGAAAGAGCTCTTATATATTCACGAGAGGAATCCTGACAGAGAAATACAGTTGGAGCCTGAGTTTCCCTGCAAAAGTGGTCGTTCCAATTCGAGCAGTCCAGGCTTAGCATTATTCATTGAATTAAAACGAGCCGCGAACAAATCTTGCTTATCAATTGTATACTTGTAAACCTCTTCCAGATATCTTGTACGATTCGAACTCAAAAACTTCATATCCGAAGTAGTTGTATGAAATACTGGAATAACAGGGTAACCAAACTGACCGGCATACTCCAAAACTTCTTGGAAATATGTAGTAATATTCTGCTTGGGAATGTACTTGGTGGTTGTATAGGTAAAAGAATTCTTCTTGTTGAATTTGCCGAAGCCCTGCGGAGGTATATAATTCTTGAACTTCTTAATGATAATATGATCGATATGGTTTGTTTATGGTAATTGAGGATTTGAAAAGGAGGGTGGTGGGAATAATGGCGAAGTAGATAATGCGGTTAGTATATCCCGATCAGAGATGACGACAGTAAGACCAATCTCCGAAATCTTATGTTTTTCAAAGGTTGCCTTAAGATCAATGACAATAGAGACGGTGGGGAGGTCTAACAGAAGGGAAAGAGTAGAAGAGGAAGAAAAGATTACGGTGGGGGAAGGAAGGAATGAATAGAGGAAGGAAGAAATGATGGAAGGTAAGATCGATGGTGAAAATTTTCAATGCTCTACATCCGCTCTAAAAAAGCAGAATGTCTGAATGCTTTCCAAAGATTGGAATCTCTCAATCATTCTTCAACCAGGGGATGCACAAATCAGTTGCAGATATTGGCATTTGCAGATCATTCTTCAACATTGCAATATACAAATCATTTTCAGAGATTGGATTGTCTAAATCAACAAACGTCCCGTTCAAAACGAGAATATCTTCTCGAGATATTCCCAGTGGTTCAGTCAACAAGTCTGATATCTTTCATGTTGTGGATTGGAGAGCAGCTTGGTAAGTTTCTATTATCTTTTATTGATCGTCGGACTAAGATGTTGTGATTAGAAAGTTTGACGATATACGTACCTATGTTTCGCTCGATATCGAAGCTGTTCCGGAATTGGTATTACAATCTTGAAAATGACTCCAGCTGTCCTGGAATCTCCCGTTGCTCCGAGCACCTTCCATTTATGTCTTCCTCCGTGTGCGAATTTTTTTACATCCGTGTCGCAGAGCGTATCAACTACAGGTGGCCTTCGTGGGCAAGCAAGTTGAGGGGAGAAAACAAGAGATGAATGTTCGGGGCTCAGAATCAATTTGATGTACCGGGTAGTGCTCAATTCAATGCCAAGATATCGTCGCATGATATCAAGATGGAACATAAGTTTTGTTTCCAGGAAGTTCTGAGAATTGATGCATTTGATGATAGTGTCGCTGGTTGGTGTGAGTACGGATAGGCTTCATAAATCAGGGAATGATGCGGCTGTTACTATGGGTCTTTTATGTACGGTCATCAGGGATATGGATCGTCGGGCTGCTGCTCAACCTAGTCCACAAAAGTTTCAATGGCCTAATCGTGAGAGGTTACGATATCCTTTAGTTTTCTGGACGAGGGCAATGTTGCCAAAGCTGTCCTGAATCTGATTATCTCATCTATGTTCATCTGAATCGGAAGATACTCCAATAACTCCTCGGACACGCTTATCAACTCGCAAGCTCCTTAAAACGAGGAAAATATATAATAATTATATCCAGCTGGACAAAAACGAGGATGATAGTTTCGATATTCCCTTTCTTAATACCGGTATCCATCCACAAGATTTCCGTATATAGTCTATCGATCCGTCTATTCTACCTTCTTACAAGTCAACTATGGAAAACCTATAAGAGTTATACCGGAATCCCTTTCGCTTTCAGAACGAATATACAATGATCCAGGCTCCGATCTCTAAAGAATAATCAGATCTAGAATACCTCTTTCAGATATTTAAGAATCCTAAAATTGGCCTCTTCTTTACCGACTTCATGCTTCACTTCGCTATGGTATGTACTCCAGGTAATCCATACGGTATCGTCACTAGTTTCATATCGCAAGTAGTCCGGATTACTCACAAATATTCTTCATATCAAACAGAGTATAACTGGGATTTCACATTAAGGCAACTTCTTCCTATCATCTCTGGTTTGGTTTCCACGGATCGCGATCGTCGACTATGGTTTGCAGGAAGAGGTCAATATTCCTATAGTTGTACCGGAGACTGCTGTTTATAACAAATCTCGTCAAGCATACTACGATCTTATATGCCAAGATCCAGCTCATATATGTATCAACCATAAGCCACTATGTCATCCCAAGTCGAGCCTCGCTTTTAAATGTTCCAAACAATTTGGAACAATATATTACTATCGACCATTGACTGATTTTTAGATATCCATCAGGAGGTCATGTATGTATCGACCACAAGCCACCATGTCATCCAAAACCGAACGCCAATCCACCATTCAGGTCTCGCTTTCCATTGTTCCAACACATTTGGAACATTGTATCACTGCCAACCATTTAATAATTTTGGCACATCCATTAGAGGTCATGGACTCGGTACTTTACAGGTGTCTTGGACCGTTACGATATTCCAGCACTCCAAACCCTCATGCAGGATCACTTTCAACTACCGGAGCGACTTTCCCACAATACCGGTAACAACGCGGTTCATACGGCCATGCTTTTGATATTAAATATATAGAGTTATTTCAAAGACTAGGATAATTGGGGAGATAATGACTCCCATTATGGAGAGTTACCTGGTCGTCGGGTAAAGGCTTTGAGGAAATGAATTTGATAGCGTAGATTTGATTGATTGATTGATTTTATACATAGTTTCGTTTGTTATTCTACCATGTCGCAGATAAAGGAGGATCATTACTTGTGTTCACGAAGTTTTACAATTATGGACTTATTAACTACGGAATCACTTGGCGTGCAGAGTTCTCTAATGATTAATTGGTCGTTTTCGTAGTATAGAGTGGCGGTTCCTAGATAGTTAGCTAGATGAGCAAATCAACTTATTTTCTCTGATTTCTTGATATATATGGGGTCTCGGCGCCATTTCAATGTTTAACAATGATTTAGATATTGCAATGTTTGATGATGGGTTGTACAATTGCTCTTGAAATATTGTCGTCGGAGACAGCAAAGCTTCTCCTGGTAAAAACGAGCAATTAAGATAACTTAAGCTTCAGTAGCATATCATTCATTCATCTAGCTAAGTTCTCTCAAAACCTCATGTAGAATAACGGCAGCATGGTATCAAATTCCAACATCATAAGAAGCGGTATCACCTAGCCCCCCACCACCTCACAATCACCCCACTACCCATCTACAACAGCGCATCATCCCCTCTATCCCCATTCTTCTTCGCAACCATCATCTCCGACTGACCCGCCGTGCTATCATCCCCCACAGTCGCCAGATACTTCTTAAAGTTATCACTCATCTCCACCACCTTCTCGAAATGATCCTGCCTCAACTCCACCTCCAGCTTCTCCGACTCATCCTTCCTCTTCTCCGTCGCTTCATACTCCGCCAACGCCACGGCCGTCTGGAACGCATTCCGGATCTCTCTTCCATTCCAGTCAATATCCTTGAGCACGTCATCCGAGAGGATATACCTCTTCGCCGCGCTCTTCACCTGTATCTCATCCGCGCGCTCCGTCTCCAATTTCTTGAAGAACTGCAACCAGATGCGCTTGCGGCCTTCGGCGTCGAGTGGTCGGTAGCCAATGTAGACGTGGATTCTGCTGAAGAACGCAGGGTCGAAGTGGCCCACGCGGTTGGTCGTCAAAAACAGGATACCGCGGTAGTATTCCATTGCGCGGAGGAAGACGGAAACGAGACCGTTACGCTTGAGTTCGGAGACTTCACGACGCTCGAGATAGACGTCGGCTTCGTCGATCAACATGACAGCGCCCCAGATTTCGGCGAGCTTGAACCATTGGCTGAGGGATTCCTCGACGTGGAATTCGTCGGTTCCGATGTCGCCGCAGGTGAGGGATAGGAGGGGACGGGATGTGAATTCGGCTACGCATTCTGCGGTGTAGGTTTTTCCAGCACCGGGAGGTCCGTGCAAGAGGAAGATCTGTCCTTCGCCTTTGTTGGGGATGGGGTCCGCGGACCAGGTTGTTTCGTTCTTGCCGGCTCGCTTGGACGAGGTGTATTTGTGCACGAGAGCTTTGATTAATTCTTGCTTGTCATTTGCAAGGACCAGGTTTTCGATGGCGCCGGTGTGATATTTTGGCTCGCGGCAGCAGTCGACGTCGAGGGCTTGCCATTTCTTGGATTTCAGGTCGAATCCCATGATACGGCGAGGGCAGAGGAAGTATTTGTGGCGAGAGACGACGCCGTCTTCGTTTGTGTCGAGAAGCGAGCGAACTTCCCGTGGGTCGATGTTCTCATATTTGCCCCATCTCTGTTAATCTGTTAGTCATAGGTATCGAGGGTGGGATGAGGACCACTCACGGTATTGGCTGAGGCAGCCAAACGCTTGTTGGCGCAATCTGCGCAGTTGCAGTTGTAATGAAGATCGGCCAGGATTCCAGATTCATCATCGTCAATACCCCTAATGTCATTGTCAGAACGTTTTCATTATCGGAAAATCGACTATTGGTACTTACAGTACTGGAGCAGGATGTTTTTGGGTCTCTTGCCAATCAGCGTAGGTGTAGAACGAAGCTTGATCAACAACGACACGTCCCTCGTGGAATCGCTTGGGTTTCTGTTCCGCTGGCATACTAAACCCTCTGTAATCCATTTGCTTGCCCATCAACATGTCGTAGAACTTCTCTCCGCGTTCCTCAAGCTTGGCGCGTGGTGATAACTCTGGGTTGCTATCGATATAATGTGCGGGGATAACCTTCAGGGAAGTAACTTCGCGTTCGCCCTCAAATGGCGCGATGGTAACATCATGAGCTCGACGTCCTACGTATCGGCCGTCAAAATCGAGATACCACATCTTGATCTTAAGAGGGGCGGGCTGTCCTGGTCTGACGTTCTCCGTAGTTGGCTCGCACTCCTGAACGACGAATCCAGCTCGTTGATCATCCATCTGGGCGTATACATCCATTCCAGGCTTGAAAAGCATCCACAACATTTCAAAGGTTGCCACAGGGGTGGCTCTTTGGTGACGGGCATCCTCCAAGAGAAGCTTCTCCTCGAAGTTGTCCTCCAGGTACTTCTGGAGAACACTGATGTGATGCTGTGCCTCTTCATCACCGCAGGCGTCTTTGTACTCTTGTAGCTCCTTTCGGTAGTGAACAAGGATACCATATGGTTCCTTGACGGAGATGGTGTCACCGAGAAGTGATTGTCCTGGATAGTATTCGACAATCGTCCTCAAAGCTTTCATGATGTGTTGAGAGTGAATGATGAGTTCTTTCTCTTCCATAGATCGCTCATCGAAGTCATCCTCTTTCTTCTCGGATGTGTCCTTATCATTTTCATTCTCATTTGTCTTTCCTTTACCTTTCCGGTTCTTTCCATAAATGGTGGGAAACCAGATAGTAACACTGTACAGGACTTCAATGATAGGAATTCCCTCATCGCGATATCTAGAGACTGTCAGCATAGAATTCTAGAAAAGTCTTGAACCAGTAACCTACGCCGTCTTCTTCAGTTTGTATGGGGCTGCCAACTCCTTCGTACCCTTAATTTCTCCACTGAGATCTTTGTATTGCACCTTGTACAAGATCTCTGGACATTTGATGTCCTCCTCCTTGTTATCACCAGCATCGCTTGATGCCTGGGGGGTATTCGGCTCCTCCTCGGCCTTGACGACAACGTATTGCTTGCCATCGTCAAGATCTTTGATGGTGGTTTGATTATGCATGGTGAATGAGGAGGATGAAGGAAATGAATGGAGAGGTATTGTTAGAGGAGAGGAATGAATGAAGACAATCACCGAATCGTGGTGATTATATGTACTCGACTTCGAGGCAGTTGTCGCTAATGGGGTTTTGGTGGGGGCACACAGCGTACAGGTAGCACTCGCCGCAGCAGTCAGCCCACATCTCTAGCGCAGTGCTCCAATTCGCCGAAGGTAGTTGTGCATTGACGGATTTGCAAATTGCTAACTCTATTGGACCCTTTGACTCACTCGCCGTGTTGTCACTGCAGTCAGAATGAGCGATTATCTCTCGGTATAAGTGTGGCCTATAGCTTTTAAGTACCGCTCAGCCTTAAACTTCCTTGGTGATACATGATTGATCGACGTTGTGACCAAGGCAGACAGGTACCCCACAACAGCTGAAGGTTTGACGGGAGGTTAAGGTATAGCCGCATATTATGGCCTGGTAGGCAGAAACCCCTCCAGGGAGCTTCGATGTAGAAGAAAGGCTGTGTCGTTTGATCGATATGATCTCCTGTCGTCAATTAGGGTCTTGTAACACCAGTGTTCGGTTATGGTTGAGTCACTTCTTCCTGGGAGTAGCTGTCGTGTTCTCTTCGTTTTCAATACCAAGATAGCTGGATGTCGAGCACCTTAACCGGACAAGAGAAATATTCATCCTCCATGCTGCAGGTGAAATTTCACGAGTGATATAAATTACCCGAATTATTGGGTGTCGTAAATGTAGTTGTGGCACAATCCGTAGCCAACCGTGCTGGCACTTCGATCCACACCTGGGTGACGAGAACAGCCAGAACTTCTCGACCAAAGTGTGAGACTGATAGTTAAGACATGAATTCGATCAGATATCAAACTGAAATACCACATATCAATCTTATCAAATAGTCGCTTGGGCCACGTTCTCGGTGACGAGCCCCTCCAGCAGAGAAAACACAGACCGATCTGGGACAGTATATCGTAGCTAATTACCATTGTTGAACGGATATCCCCCTAAATCCAGAGAATCATCGCATCTTTGTTGTTTAGCTGGCTTTCGGGCATTGTTGTCGGCCTATTATATCTTCAATGAAGAGCTAGCATGGGCTTTTCGCTTCGGCAATCCTCTATTTTCGAGAGGCGCTCAGAGAAGCTTGAAAGTCTTGCCTACGCGCATGTGTATATATATATATATGGGATGACAACTGATAGAAGAGGATGTCAGAAATAGCAGTGCCATCGGTTTTGTTGAAAAGGAGGGTGGCCGTTGAGGAAGATTAAGAACATCCAAAATTGGCAGTGTTGTTCTAAGAATAGAATTTTTAGGGACAGGATTTACTTTTATCCGGCGGGTTAGAGTTGCTGTCTGGCTATGTGTTCCTCCCACTGAGAATTTCTTACTCCACAAGATTATTACGTCTTCGTCAAAAAAGTACAACTGAAGCGACTGCATGTACTGGAGCCGTTCAATTGCTTTGCGAGGTCCAAGTGTTGAACGGGAGAAATGAGGGGAAAGCACTTCTCTCGTGAGGCACCAGTCAACTGCTTTTTCGAACCTCGACAATACACGCATCGTGAATCTTCATCGTCTCTCGGACTACACTGTGGCTGCATCCAAAACCCGGAGACAAGTATTTCTCTGCTATCATTTGTCTACCGATATTGGCGACCCTCAAACGGGTGAGCTGCAAAGCGTATCTATTTTCTGCCATGCTACCACGATATCGACTATTGAATAGCGAAGTCATCATTACACCTCTCATCGGAGAATTATTCTCGGATTGTCCCTTTTAGTCCTCCAGCTTATCAGATTTCACGATCCGCGATAGGAGGAAAGCGTCGCACAACTTTGAAATGCATTCATTAGCCTATCCATACCCTCTCATAATTATTTGTGCATGCATTGAGGCTTACGAGATGGATGGGCGGCGGCCACCAGAGAGCGACTACCCCGCTCTATTATTGGGTGATAAGCCGGCAAAAGTGTACCCCAAATCCGCAGCGCAGCGCTTAACCGATCTCCAAGAAGGATGTTGCCTTTTAAAAGTTGGGTATGCTACAAAAGATTCATGTTGGCTCAGCCTGCTTTGCAACATCTGTACAGTATATTTCCTTGTTTCACCACCCTTGATTTGAAACTTTGTTGCATACTTTTCTTACTTCTCTTCTATGGACTTTGTATGCTTGAATTCGGTTCGTTGTTGGTTTTGTTCGAGCTCGAGTTGAGCCACTGGGTATCATGGTCTTCCGCGAGTCCCGGTCTTCGAATATTTCAGCCTCAACCATTAGTTTTGGTAGAAGAAGCTCTCCGACCCTCCTCGACAAGGCATTTCTTCCTACTTTCAGAATCGGTGTAGCCATCCCTTACCCGACAATACAGCAACGATACCCGTCCATACATCAAATATATCCAGCCATACGAAACCACCCAAACATAAACGAAACATTTCTCTTGGATGCAACTCCTCCACAGAGTCCCGCAAGAGCAAAGCCGGAGCAACCGTCATCTGTCCTATCGTCTTCCACCACTGTAAAGGAAAGTCCGAAGTTGATTGCTTTTGGCGAACTCCCACAATGGGCCCAGGACAACGTCCATATCCATCATGGTTACCGGCCAATCTCTAATTCCGTTTCCACATGTCTTCGTTCTTGTACATACAGACATACTGAGACCTTCAACGTGTGGTCTCATCTCATTCCTTGTATATTATTCATCATCCTCGAAGGGGTAATCAGTTACTACCTCAGTAGCCGCTATCCTAAACTCATACTCAAGGATCATGTTATTTTCGCATTTTTCCTTCTTTGCGCGTCCCTATGTTTAGGGATTTCCGCCATCTTTCATTCTCTCACTTGTCATTCCGAAAAGGTTCGCGATCTCTGGTTGAAGCTTGACTTTGCTGGGATCCTTCTTTTAATTCTTGGTTGTTCTATTTCTGCTATATATATGACTTTTTATTGCGAACCAACCTTTCATTACGCCTATTGGGGCATGGTAAGTGATCATTACTCTTCCCTCGCTCTCTCTTCGACTTACAAAAATGCTAGATATTAGCGATGTCAACCACGACTATGGTTTTCCTCCTCCTTCCGAGCTTCCAAGGACCTCGATGGCGTTCATCTCGAGTCGCGGCTTTCATCGCAACATCCATTGCGGTCATCATACCTTTCATACATGCAATTGCTCTATTCGGCTTCTCGCAAGCTATGGAGCAGTCGGGCATGCCGTACTATTTCGCTGAAGCGGTTATGCTGATCTTGGGTGTCATTTGTTATGCTGTACGTCTTCTCACTTTGTTCAAGCTCAGGCAAAAACTAACTTGTGGGACAGAAACGATGGCCTGAATCCTGGTTACCCGGATATTTCGACTACCTGGGGAACTCACACCAAATATTCCATATTCTGGTTGTTCTGGCTTTGGCTTTGCATTTGGTGGGATTGTTACAGGCGTTTGACTACAACTACCAAAAAGGTGCTTGTGGTGTTGTGTAAATTTATGTTGGAATGTCTATGTACATATTTGAGGCGGCTGAAGCGGGGTCCATGGCCTTGCGTAATGATAACGATAATGATAATGAGAAGGATGGGACAGGAAAACATAGATGGGGATGGCTAACGTGTATACGTACGTACACTGAGAAGGATTGAAAGCCTTGGGATTGGGATTGGGATTTGAGGAGAAGTTGGCTCTGTACATAAATTCGTTCATGTATTGTACCAACAAAGAGTGTGAAATCACAAAGTAGTCTCTTCAGCTTGGGAAAATCAAGCCGATTTGGGACAATCTATTGAAGCTGATTATTATTCTCAAACGAATATCCTAACAGCCTTGGGATATTATATATCTTTCTAAACAAAATATCTCAAAGACTCTGAGAGATTATAATGCTTTTTCATTGTCCAAATGTCCTCTCTAGCCGATGACCGCCGTGGGGAGATGTAGCGAAAAAAGCCAAAAAAAGAAAAGACAAAAAGTTGGAGGTGAAGCAGGCTACATACACCCCAAAAGGTTTATAGTGCTACTGAGGATCGAACTCAGAACCATCTCGGAAAACAGTTCAACTTGTGAACGAGATATCATAACCATTAGACCATAGCACTTATTTCATGCTTATGGAGATTTTATTTAAGTATATGTACGGAGCTGCAACTTGGTTGTGTTTTTGCGCCAATTGGGATCTGAGTCCTTTATCCGAGTTCGACGGATGAACTTGCATTAGAGTGGAAATACAGAGTTTTCATTGGCTCCGAGGAAGAGAACACATGGTTATGCATAGCTAGCTGTGTGGATCTGGTGGGAACACATAACGAAGGTGGTGGTGGTGGGAACACGGAACATACAAGACGGCAGGAAATGCAGAATGAAAAGAAAAGGGGCTGCCAGTTGAGACAATGAAACAAAGACAGCCAAAAGGAAAGAACAAATCCATGCAACTAAGGCGATAGATAACCAAAAATACCAAAGAACACCCAAATTGATCTCGTGACTGTCTATTTGTGGCAGGTACGCAGTTTGAGTTTCACAGCTTCCAGGCGAACTCAAAAGATCGGTGGGTGGAGAGCTAGCCTTCCAGCATCATCATCACCAATACCCTTTTGGCTGAGCTGTCGAGCTGTCGCATAAACAAAATAAAATCAAACAAAATTCACCATTCCTTCTTTTCTTTAAACACTCCATCAACATATCTTATTGCTCCGAAAAGATTCTTTCACCTTTATCGTCGGCGCAACTGTGCATGATACCCGATGGCCGGTCGTTTTGTTCGCGCGTCGAAATATCGTAAGCCTTGTCCGCTTCAGCATCAGCCCGCTCGTCGATGGGCACGAGAGCAACTACTAACGTCTGGGAATATAGGACATGTCTTTGGTAAATCATCCAAGAAGGAGGCATGCTACGACAACTTACACATCAGTCGAAATGCGTGGGACACGAACTTGATAAAGGTGGGAAATCAAAAATACTTGGGCATCGCCGAATAACGACAGCTCATAAGTGAGATAGGTCAATCCTGAATATCTTTCGGTCAATTGGGAAGCCAGCGGTGGAGGCGCATTTGCTGTTATTCCTCTCAACGAGAAAGGTCGTCTGCCAGAACAGCTTCCTTTGTTTCGAGGTCATACTGGCCCGGTTCTTGACACGGATTGGTGGGTTAGATGATAGGTGGCAGATTAGGACCGTTCTGACCGCGGTTTAGGAATCCATTCAACGATCGTGTTATCGCTTCTGGATCCGACGATGGAAAGGTCTTCATATGGCAGGTACCGGAAGGATTCTCTCTTTACCAGGATTCCGAGGAACCTGTTGATGTTTCGCCTGTAAGCAAATTGGCGGGACATTCAAGGTAGGTTGAAGCTACCAGCCCTCTGAGAGCAATCTTAACAACGAGCAGAAAAGTCGGACAAGTTCTCTTCAACCCCGCCGCTTCCAACATCCTCGCATCTGCTTCTGGCGACTACACAATTAAGTTATGGGACGTGGCCACCGGAAAGGCTCATTTGACCTTGAAACACGGCGATATCGTACAAAGTTTGTCGTGGAACGCGAATGGTACTCTGCTGGCTACTACCTCTCGAGACAAGAAGTTGCGCGTATGGGATGTAAGACAGGAAAAGCCTGCGTATGAAGGACCCGGACATACTGGGGCTAAGAACAGCAGAGTTGTATGGTTGGGTGAACATAATCGTTTGGCTACTACCGGTTTCTCAAAAATGAGTGATCGTCAAATGGCTCTATGGGATGTCGGTAACGCAAGAGAGCCAATTGGCGGATTTACCGTCTTGGATTCTATCTCCGGTGTTTGCATGCCTTTCTGGGGTAAGCTCTTCTGCTGATGTTGTTGGATTTATGCTGACAGTGGTTTAGATGACGGCACACAATGTTTGTATCTTGCTGGTAAAGGGTAAGTGAATTCCGCGCAAGTTTGGGATTGATGCTAACAATTTAGTGATGGTAACATTCGATACTACGAGTATGAGAATGACAAGTTCGAATTCTTGTCTGAGTACAAGTCGAGTGATCAACAACGTGGTATCGCATTCCTGCCGAGACGTGGTATCAATGTAAGTACATGTGGTGTCTTTTATATGTGGAAAACTAACATCTTCAAGGTCCACGAGAACGAAGTTATGAGGGCATACAAAACTGTCAACGACACCTACGTGGAACCAATTTCTTTTACTGTCCCTCGACGCGCTGAAGTCTTCCAATCTGACATCTACCCACCCGCTACTGGTCTCAAACCAGCTGTCACCGCTGAAGAATGGCTTGCTGGTAAAGATGGGGTTCCTGCTAAGATCGACTTGGAAAGCGTGTATGAAGGAAATGCCCCGGTTGAGGTTCCTTCCGATTACAAACCACCACCAGCTGCCGCTGCCGCTCCAGCTCCATCTCCTACCAAGGC
>LLKJ01000463.1:0-10391 GCA_002242865.1 Clarireedia sp. CPB17
GATCATGAACCCTTCCCTTCCCCCTTCACCAGCCCCGAAGTCCTGAACCTAACTCCCAAACCTGTACACAGGAGAAAACAACATCGAGACAGCAAGTGAATCCAAAGGGGCTACTTTTTAAGTCCGTAAAGGTGCAAATCCGCGCAATACATAGCCAAGTTTCAGAGGATGGGATAAGTTAGATAGAGTAGATTATATTATATTATATTCCTTTCACAGTCGATAACCTTCGTTGTTACTTTCTTGCTCCGAAAAGTTTTTTTTTGGCACTTCTACTTCATATCGTATGCGTGGGCTTGAGGTTGGAACTCGGAGGGTGTGATGTGATATATATGGAGTTTCTGTAGGATAGCGTAGAAATAGTAGACTGTTGATGATGATGATGATGCTTCAAAGATGGTTGCATAGGTAGAGCAGGAGATTATATCTATCGTGTTGGATTCTGTACGACGTATGTTTGGCGACAGCAATACCCTCTGTATTCACCTACAACCCAACACATCATCCCACAGCCGCCTGTTTTTCCCGCACTGGACAGAATATCCCACCGCATCCAGAACAAGCGTGAATCATACCAGTTCGCTATAATTAGTATTCACAGCCCTTCATTTAACATCACATCACATCACATCACACAACAAAAGACAAAGACCACACAAATCAAACTATGGACATGAAACTCAATTGCATTATACATACTCAGCCCAAGTCATCTATAATCGGCGGTGGGAATCAATACAACCATGAGAGAGAGAGAAAAGGCCACAAAACCAGTCTAAATGCCCAAAGAAAACTCAACCCCGACATCGATATCACGAGCTATTCATATCAAATCATATCAGTAAACGTAACATCAAGTAAACGAATTCAGGAAAAACTCACCCATCTTAACAACCTTCGAGAACTGAACCGCCTTCTCAGCCGCGCTCTGGAGGTCATCGATCGAGAAGATCTTAAGCCCAGACTCATTGATCAGCTTGTGCGCCGCCTCCATGTTCGTTCCTTGCAAGCGGGCGATGATGGGGATTCGCAGGTTCATGCTCTCGACGGTGCTGATGAGTCCCTTGGCGATAGCGTCGCAGCGGACGATACCACCGAAGATGTTGACGAAGATGGCAGTGACCTTGGGGTCGGAGGTGATGAGGGTAAAAGCCTCCCTGATAGCCTGTGGAGTGGCTCCGCCTCCCACATCGAGGAAGTTAGCGGGCTCGCCTCCGTTCAGCTTGATGATGTCCATGGTGGCCATGGCGAGACCGGCGCCGTTGACGAGACATCCGATGTCGCCGCCCAGCTTGATGAAGTTGAGACCCGACTCGGCGGCACGGACTTCCTCGGCATCTTCTTGGGTGGTGTCGCGCCATTCGAAGATCTCCTTTTGCCGGAACTCGGCGTTGTCGTCGAAGCCGAGTTTGGCGTCCATGGCGAGAACTTTGTGGTCTGACGTCTCGGAGAGAGGGTTGATCTCGATTTGAGTTGCGTCTTTCTCCATGAAGATCTTGTAAAGCTTTTGAATGGTGTCCTTGGCGTCCTCGATACATTGCTCACTGAAGCCAAGATCGATAGCGATCTTGCGAGCGACGTCGTCGGTAACACCCTTGTGGATATCAACGTAGGTAGTGTTGATAGCATTTGGGTTCTCCTTAGCAACAGTCTCGATATCCATACCACCCTGAGATGAAGAAACGATGACGGGGCCCTGGGAACCACGGTCCATAAGGATAGCCAAGTAGAACTCGCGACGAGCGAACTTGCGCTCACAGATATATACGGAGTTGCAGATACGTCCCCCAGCACCGGTTTGCTTGGTGACGAGCTTGTGTCCGATCATTTGGTCGGCGAACATCTTGGCTTCGGTAGGGGAGTAGATGACTCGGACTCCGCCCTTCAGTCCGTTGTCGAATGTGCCCTTTCCTCGTCCTCCGGCGAGCACTTGTGCCTTGATAACCATATCATCTCCACCGATCTTCTTTGCAATCGCTTCGGCCTCGGCGGCAGTTTTCGCAACGGATCCTTGAGGAACGCCAATGCCGTACTATTTTCTGATCAGCTTCGTCTTGGGCGAGCAGAGCGACTGAGAACCTCGTACCTGTCTCAACAGATCTGCCGAGAGGTACTCGTGTATACTCAAGGCTCTCTTTTGTTGCGCAGCTCCAGCCAATCGCGCCGGGGTAGAGATCTAAAGTTGGTGGTTAACTTCGTTTCCAGTGATAAGAGGGGTGCTCGTTGTTGAGGATAGCGGGGGGATGTACTCTGCTTGCCTTCAAGGCAGCTGCAAGAGGCTGACTTCTAGCTAATTTAAACATCTTGACGGATATGAGGGGTGAAAGACACAATTCCGTCTCTCTATCTTGACCAGATCTTTTTTTCCGTGGTTGATCGATCCCGCTGCATAAACGGAACTTCGCGAAGCTCTAGTACGGCAAGCGGGAGAGACGGCTCCCGCTAAATTCACGTGCGATTAGAACCCAACTTTTTTTATCTACAACGCCAGAACTTTTGCGCAACGATACCATTTTGAAATCTCGAGACCGAGATCCGCCGACGCCGGGAGGGCAAATTCATCATGGTGCTCTTTTCCAATGAGGACCAGCCGGAATTGGCCCCATACAAGAAAGAAACATGGGAAGAATTCAACGCCAAAATGAACCGCATCCAACTGGCGCTCGCAAAACGAGAAGCGATCGCGGAAAAGATTCTAGCCCAATATCCCACCGAGCGACGGCGCAAAACGCAGGAGGAAATCGACGCCGATGACGCGTACTGGTTTGGGCCTCCGGGACCCGGAAACCAATCCATCGACGACGATCCGGCGTTCCAGAAGTTCCTCAAACCGGCCGAAGAACGGAACAAGAAATCGCTTCGCGACAGAATCCTTCCAGCGAAGGAGCTGAAGGCTAGTAAAGCGCGAGATGCGGAGGAGAAAGCGGCGAGTGCGAAGCGGGCGTTGGCTGCGGAGAGTAGTGATGAGGAAGAAGGTCGGTCGGGGCTGGGAAAGGCGAAGAAAATGAAGATGGCGCATGGGAAGATGAATGATGTGGAAAATGACAAGGCGGCTAAACCTTTGATCAACAAAGCTTTACTAGCAGAGAGCGAAGCGGGACAGGGAAAAGAACTAATCAATAAAGCTCTTCTCGCTCAACAAGCCCAAGAAGACGGAGACGCGGAAGGCGCAGAAGCCACATCGAAGAAGACCAAGAAAAAGAAGAAAAAGTCAAAACAGAAGAACACTCCCACCGGGGACGACGAAACTGGCATAAATGGCGCAGAGGAAAACGGCGAGAATGCAGATAAGATGGAGATTGACACGGAAGCTTTCACTACATTCTTCAGCAAGCCTCTTATTGTCAGCCCCAAGAACAATCTACCTGCTGACAGGGAGAAAGCGTATGAAGGCGAAGGCGAGCAAGAGTCCGACGACGACGATGATGAGAAGTCGCGTCAGGAAGCGAAGCGGTTGTTGAAGTCGTTGAGGAAAAAGGAGAAGAAATTGAAGAAGAGAGAGCTAGCTTCGAAGATGGATGTGGATGTGGATGTTGATATCGAGAGTGAGAAGAATGGTGATAATATACCCGCTCTTGAAGCCAGTCTGGATGCGAGCAAAAAGCATAAGACGCAAAAGATAAAGCCGGTCGAGGAGAAAATGGATGTGGATACCAAGGATGAACAAGAAGCCGAAGACGCGCACGAAACGGTCGACGAGAGCAGCAAGAAGCAAAAGAAGAAGAAGAACAAGAAGAAGAAGAAGTCGTCAAGCCCAGCTGTTGCTGTATGAAGGGAAACATTTGTGCTGGGCATCTCCATGGGGTTCTACAGTTTACCGAGCATGCATTTGTCCATTCGTCCGGGTTGACAATATACAAATTGTGCTGTAGCCCATTTGCTATTCTGCTAACTGTTGACTTTGCATAGCTTACTAGATGTAGCTTCTTAAAATACAGTGATCTTGCTTGCAAATGTATATCGTGTTTTAATTGTGAGATTACATTTTCTCTATACCATACCGTGGCATCACAATGTAACCCATTCATTCAGTCATACATAATCATAATCCTACAATCATCATAAACACGCAAGCGACCCCTCTCTTTCCCTCTACTTCGAGACTTTCTTCTCCCCCTTACTCCCAAAACTAGCCTCCCCATCCTCCGTCACCACTCTGCCCATCCCGCCGCCGATCACTTCCCCATTATGTTCTGCCTCCTCGGCCGACACAACTGGCGGACCGCTGAACTCCTTCCTGCCGCGGATGATGTACCAGATGACGCTGATGGCGGCGAAGAAAACGAAGACGACGCTGGCGTAGTTCATGCTTATGGGAGTGACGGGGATGGCAGTGGGCATGCAGAAGAGGATGACTGCTAGGGCGATCCACTGTTGTTTGTTAGCATTGTGTTAAGGATGACGAGAACGTTTTGAATTTATCGCGGGTGGGTGATGGATGTACTTACGACAACCGTAATAGCATTAATAAAAAACCCAAACCTCCCCAACGAAAATGACGCATGCTTCACAGCCTGTCTCCCTCTAATAAGATTGACCAAGATAGGAATGCCATAAGAAACCGAAAGGCAGATGGTAGCAACTCCCGTAAATGCATTAAAAGCACTCGTCGAGCCGAAGTAGATACATCCTAGAATACAATCCACGATGGTGGAAAGCACCAAGCCCCATAGAGGGATGTCGAATTGATGGTTAACGCGAGACCACAGGCGAGAACCGGGAATGGCACCGTCGCGGGCGAAAGCATATGTGCAGCGACTGGCGGCGGTAAGGGCGCCAACACCGGCGAAGAAGAGGATACCGAGGATTAGGAAGAGGAGACCGAAGCCCCCGGCGGCGGAGCCGGTTACGGTCTTGAAGATGTAGCCGATGGGTTGGCCGTTGGCGACGCTGAGGACGGCGGCGACGTCGGGGAGGACGAATCTGGTGTGGTTAGGGTTGTGTGTGTGGGAATGTGGGTTGGTCGAACTTACAAGAGAGGAATAAGGTAGAGAACGCCTGTTACACCGGCTGCGAATACGGAGAGAACCATAGCTTTTGGTACTTCACGTTCGGGATTCTGTACTTCTTCGCACATGGCGGCGACCCTATGAAGCAAGTCAGCATGTGTAGACGTGAGGTCATGTTTGAGAAGTAGCCGTAGGCAAACATGACAACGCACGCTACTCACATTCCGTATCCTGTCAAGGTATCTAGGTACTGTTAGTAATGCATACAGTCGAGTGTTTCAAGGAACCATGACTCACAAGCAGCTTGAAGCAATCCGACGAACCAAGCCCAGCCTGAAGGCCAGCCAGATGCCGAAGCATCGAAGTGTGCAAAGACAAATTCCGCATTTCGACGATCATCACACATTACCAAGAGGGTAACAATGATAATAATAACAGAGGCCGATGTCCAATATATACAGACCTTGTTGATTAGATCCAAATACTTAGCACCGAACACATTGACCGAAAAGGCTATGGCCATGACAGCCCAGAACATTAAGACTGTTTGCCATGCGCTAGCGACGAAGTCTTCATTGAAGATGCTGATGGAACTCAATATCAGTTGTGCACCCTAGATTCGGGAATAAGCGTCTGTAACTCGATTGGGTTTAAGGAGGGGTAGTAGCTACCGAAAAGTTGATGGACAAGGTCACTGTCCAATTACCGACTAGGGTCAGCCAGCCGGTGATCCATGAGACAACTGGGGCATATTTCCTCGTGCTCAGCATGGCGGACCAGTAGCTAAGTCTCATAGTTAGTCCTCGTTCAACGGGATGGGTCCAGCTGCTGGAGCGACACCGATTCGCTCGGAGCATCGAAGAGGTACTCACTAGACACCTCCAGACGTTGGATACACACTGCAGATCTCTGCCAGCGAGGCTGCGATGGAAAGTGATATCAGGGAGACGAAGATCCAGCCGTAGAGTACAGTCACAGATTGACCATCAGTCAAAGAGTATGCAAATGTCGTGCTGAGCCCAAAAGGTACGGCCATAATCGCAAAAGACCTGGGGGATGCAATTAGCACATGTCGTCCAGGTTGATATTATATTCCACCTACAAACCCAAGATACTCATCATACTAAGTGATCGAGGCAGCTCAGACGTGTAGCCCATCGTTGCCAAGGCGGCATCTTGATCTGTTGTTCCAATTGCCATGATTGCGCAAAATGATTAATGATAATACAGATTGAAGAAATACAATCACCGTTGGAAGACAGAGCAGTAAATATACTCGTAGAACGGTAATGATGGGGAGATGTTGAAGTCTCCTATACCGTCTATCGGGCTACAAAGCTGTATATGAGATGTGTGAGAGGTTGACTCAAAACACAGCACGCTATGAGAGACATGAAGATCTCGGATGATAGAGAATAAATGGGTTGACCTAGTTCTAATTGATTGATAAGGATAACGCGTGTAAATATCGGAAGAACTAAAAATTTGTTAACTTCTGTCAATGGTAGCTGTCATGGCCAAGGAAGCTTGAGAGTCGCACGACCAGGTCTGGATTGTTTGGGCGAACATCATTAAACAAAACAGATCCCGAGGTTCGTCATGCTGGGTGTAGTAGCTGGGTGGTACGAAGCAAGGTTACGAGTAACGTAAAAGAAATGGCCCAGCACATGTGGGTTGCGACTCTGTGAAGGCGAGGCCAAGACATTATCGCTGGGGATTCCAATGGGGACTCCGATTTGGTGTGGACTTCGGCACCACTTGAACAAGGACCCCGCCCGAGCCTGCCCTATCTATGCGATACGAGGCTCTTGGGGAAATGGGGAGAAGGCAGTGAAAGAGTAAGGAACGAGATGAAAATAGGTGTAGATTCCTTGTATTCCTTGTATTCCTTGTATTCCTTGTATTTCCGTGTATTCCTCAGATAGCAGCACCAGCACCAGTATCCCATAAAGATCCTCACATGTGGGTGTGGAGTGTATGGCCGGCCGCAAAGCTCACTGCGCACCGACAGACCTCGTGGAAACTTCTCTCCACACATTGCAATTTTCAAACTCCGACAGAACCGCGGCATAGCATGGCACGCATGGCATAGTGCGGCATGGTGTGAGAGATTATGGGAGGATGGATGTGTGTGAGTGGAGCAGACGTTGGGCAACAGAGGAACCAGCAAAGCAACGCATTCGAGGTTAACGTTAACGTCGCTGGTGTCGGCTGTCCTGTCTGGACATATATAACAGCGTTTGCTGTTCACATTGATGATGAAGTGTTCTCTCTCGCTTTCCATCCCTCCATCCTTTCGTCCTCCAATGGAATTCTACATTGTCCATCCAATCACGTGTCCACAAAGAAAGTGAAAAGAACAAGTGCGTGCCGCTTAAAGTTGCTGCTACTGGCTCTACGGTCAAATTAAAAGATCAGATGCCAATACCAGTTATTTGTCCTGGAGGAACAAGGATACGCTATCACCCTACGACCGTCACGTCACTCACTATATCATTCTAGCCCGTCTGCCAATCACAAATATGTCTACTACCGCTACCACCTCCAGCACAAATGCTCATGGCGGGAGACCTTCAGCAGCTGCAAGATTTCCTACCGCTCCTTCAGTAATGACCATGAACGGACACTTTGCAGGAGTCGGCGATGAGCCGACCCAAGAACAATACGAAAATGGCATACAAGTCATCGACGAGGACAAGGAATTTAAGTACGCTGGTTCCTGCAGAAACATGAAGCTTGACCCCAGCTAACAGAAGCTCGCGCAGTCCTCACCTCAATGCATATCTGCAAGTTACCGACACAGCACACTCGGGGTTTAACTACCACCTTATATCAGTGTTCGGCTCCCAGTCGACGGGAAAGTCGACACTGCTGAACCACCTCTTTGGTACACATTTTGGAGTCATGTCCGAGAATGAACGGCGGCAGACCACAAAGGGAATCTGGATGGCCAAGAACAAGAATTCGCAACCCGGGGCATCTGAAAATGATACCATGGCAGAGAACATCTTGGTGATGGATGTGGAGGGGACAGATGGTCGAGAGCGGGGCGAAGATCAAGACTTCGAAAGGAAAAGTGCCCTATTCGCCCTGGCTACCTCGGAAGTCCTTATTGTCAATATCTGGGAGCATCAAGTAGGATTATATCAGGGAGCAAATATGGGGTTGCTTAAGACTGTCTTTGAAGTCAATCTACAATTATTCTTAAAGGACAAACAGTATGTTTTCTCTTCCGCGAATCCTTACCGCCCCTCATTTAACACCGCACAGATCAACCCCTCGCTCGCTACTGTTCTTCGTTATTCGAGACCATCTCGGAACGACTCCACTAACCAACCTTCGAAATACTCTTATCCAAGATTTGACCGCAATATGGACGTCTCTATCAAAACCTCCCGGCCTCGAAAAGTCACAGATTGATGATTACTTCGATTTCGCCTTTGCTACCCTTCCTCACAAGATCCTCCAGCCAGACAAGTTTATAACCGAGGTCGCAAGACTTGGTACCAGGTTCAGGGCTGGACGGAAACCCAAGCCAGGATTTGATTTGGATTCTGGGTTCGAGGGAGGTGTTTTCTTGCCAGAATACCACCGTAGAATTCCCGCAGATGGTTTGTCGGTGTACGCCGAAGGTATCTGGGATCAGATTGTGAACAACAAGGATTTGGATCTTCCTACCCAACAAGAATTGCTTGCACAATTCCGTTGCGACGAGATCGCTCGAGAAGTCTTGGTTACATTCGACGCAGACATTGTACCACTCGAAGAAAAGCAGGCTGCAGATGCAAGACAGGGCAAACCCAATGTCATCCCTGAGTTGGGTAATGTCGGTAAAACGACACGCACCAAGAGTGTGAAGGGCTTTGAAACACAAGCTAGCAGATATCACAAGGGTGTGTATGCCAGGAAGCGTACGGAGTTGGAGGACAAAATCGACACAAGACTCAAGGCATTGTACCATGGTCAATTAACAGCTGCACACAAATCTGGAGTGGCTTCTTTCAGCGACGCTGTTTCTGCCGCAGTAAAGACAGGCCAGAAGCGAGCAGCAGCTTATGAGTTCGCTGATATCGTCGAACGAGAAAAAGAAGTTGCTCTTACAACATTCGAAACGGAAGCTAAGAGCCTTTACATCGAAGAGCTACCATGGACAAACTTCAAGGCACAATATGAATTATTCGAGAAAGACCTTGATGAAGTCAGCGGAAGTCTTAGAAAGGAAGAAATGAGACGTCTGGCCACACGGGTCGAAAGATGGGTGAGATCTCGTTTGAATGATTCAATTGGGGTCGAGTTCAACAAGCTCGGATCCGGACGAGGTGGCAGTGGAGCCCCAGAAACGGGCGAAAAACCTCAAACCGAGAAAGACCTCTGGGACAGAATATGGAAGACGTTCACCACCACCGTGAAGGAAGCAGAATCCAAATTCATTGAGCGGGCAAAGAGCTTCAATGCAAGTGAAGATGAAATAGAAGTCGGACTTTGGCGTCTCAGGAGGAAGAGTTGGGGAGTTCTCCGAGCAAAGATCGACGAAGAAGTCATGGAAGGTAACATCCTACTTAAACTTCGTGAAAACTTTGAAGACAAGTTCCGTTACGATGAAGCTGGTGTGCCACGTATATGGCGACCAACGGACGATATCGAGGGAATCTATACCAAAGCGAGAGAATCAACACTGACTCTCATTCCTCTTCTCGCGAAATTCAAACTCGTCGAATCGTCTGCTCCGCCGAGTCTTCCCGAATGGATTGGCAGCGCCCCGGCAAGCGTCGATCCGAAAGATGAAGAAGATCTTACGCCCATTGGTGGTGTGGATGAGGAAGAGGGGAAGAGTCTTGAGGAAGAAATGACGATTCTGAGTGAAGCGAAACGCCAAGATCTTGTGGTGAGGTTCAAGAAAACTGCAGATGGTGTCTATGTCGAGGCGAAAAGAAGTGCAATTGGAGGCGTGGCTCAGGTTCCTTTGTATTTCTACGGTTTGTTGCTTGCATTGGGCTGGAACGAAATTGTTGCTGGTATGTCATGTCACTCTTTTCCATCCATTTCTTCTCCTTTCACAATCTCTTCCTTCCATCACCCCTTATGCCTTATCGACCACTTGATTTAACAAACTCTCTAACCAAACCCCCCACAGTCCTCCGCAACCCCATCTACTTCATCTTCCTCATCCTCTGCGGTGTCGCCGCTTACGTCACGTACACGCTTAATCTGTGGGGCCCGATGGCCCGCATGTTGAACGCGGCGTCGACGCAGGGCCTGGAGATTGGAAAGGAGAAGCTGAGGGACTTTTTGGAGAACTCGGAGACGACGAGACGTGCGGTCGGGATGAGCGCCCGGAGTGAACATGAGGATGTCGGTTTGGATACGCTGGATAGTAGGGGCAGGAGGCAGAATACAACTGCGCCTGCGGAGGGGGAAGGGGATGTGGATGATATTTAGAGG
>LLKJ01000047.1:0-29159 GCA_002242865.1 Clarireedia sp. CPB17
TAATAAAATTAATATTTCAAATAATTATAATATATAAATACAAAATAATATTATTATTTAAATATATTTATATAATAATTATATAATAATTTTTTAATAATTTATAAATTATATAAATAATATAAAAATAATATTTATATTTAATTAGATATTTAGAATTATTAAAAAAAAATAAAAGTTTATTCTTTTATATTCTTTTTATATATATAAAACCAATAATAATAAATTTGTTTTTAATTTAGAAATTAAATTCTTATATATATTTATAATTTTCAATTAATTAATAAATAATTTTAAAAACGAAAATTTTAATATAATATATCAATATAAAATTATAATTAAATAAGATTATTTACAATTAATCTAGCGCCGATAAGAAATAAGTCTATACTTTTTTTTTTTCAAAGATAAAAATTAATAGTAAAGAGATCTCTTCAACAATTCAATATAATATTTTCAAACCCCCGCCAATTACCTCTTCACCGAATACTGTAAAAGGACAATCCCTTAGGCGCTTCAAGATGGCTCAAGCGACTAAGAATGAGAACCCAATTCGACTATGGGGTGGCAGATTCACCGGAGAAATGGACCCTCTTATGAACCAGTACAATGAGAGCTTGTCCGTGGATCGTGTTTTCTATGCCCAGGACATTCGAGGGTCAATTGCCTACGCTAGAGCGAATGTTAAGACTGGGATCTTGACCCAGGACGAGTTTGAGAAAATAGAGGAGGGGCTTACGGAAGTTCTGAAGGAATGGCAAGATGGCAAGTTCCAGCCAGCGCCGGGAGATGAAGGTAGGTTAGAGATGTCTCGTTAATGCACCTAGGTGCTTTTTCTTTTTCTTGAATACTTCTCAGGTAAAATGTCAATCCCACCAATATAGCACTCTGGGAAGGGAATCACAGTCCAGGGTGATTTGTTTGGATTTCATGTCCTTGAGACAAAAGCTAAGCGCATAATAGACATCCACACCGCGAATGAGCGTCGGCTCGGCGAGATTATTGGAACAAACGTGGCAGGGAAGCTTCATACAGGTCGTAGTCGTAATGATCAAGTGGCGACCGATATGCGTCTATGGCTTCGTGATGAGCTAGATCTGATAGAGGAGTACCTCGTGGATCTTCTCAAAGTTATTGCTCAACGTGCCGAGCAAGATATTGACTATATCATGCCCAGTTACACACACCTGCAAAGGGCCCAGCCTGTTCGGTGGAGCCAATGGCTTCTCAGCTATGCTACTGCATTTCAATCTGACCTTGAGCGGCTGCGATTCACAAAGAAGAATGTCAATAAACTGCCTCTTGGCTGCGGTGCTGTCGCTGGTAATGCTTTTGGTATTGATCGGGTGCAGTTGGCAAAAGAACTAGGTTTTGACGGTCTGATTATGAACAGTATGTCCGCTGTTGGAGACAGAGACTTCGTTGTCGAGGTGCTACAATGTGCCTCTTCTGTTGCTAGTCATCTGTCGCGATGGTCTGAGGATCTCATCATTTACAGCTCCTCCGAGTTTGGCTACATTAGGCTGGCAGACGCATATACAACTGGTAGTTCCCTGATGCCGCAAAAGAAAAACAGCGACTCGCTTGAGCTACTGCGCGGTAAGTCTGGGAGGATATTTGGAGCAATGGCCGGCTTGATGATGAGCATCAAAGGCATCCCATCGACGTATAACAAAGATTTACAGGAGAGCTTGCAGCCGATGTTGGATACTGTGAAGACCCTGAAGGACAGCCTCCAGATAGCTGGGAGAGCGCTGGCGACGGCAACCGTCTTTCCTGAAAAGATGCGTGCTGCATTAAGCCCTGACATGCTCGCAACAGATATCGCTGAATATCTGGTTAGAAAAGGTAAGTTCGGGCAGTTGAGTTTAACTAATACGTTTGCTGATCTCGGTATAGGTGTTCCGTTCCGCGAGACACATCACTTGGCGGGCAGAATGGTGGCGCTTGCAGAGGATGAAAAGAAGGGAATGGACGAACTTACTGTTGAGCAATTCCAAGGTGTTGATAAGAGATTCGGCGACGATATACTAAGCGTCTTCGATTACGAGCGATCCGTGGAGCTGAAGGACACTACAGGCGGGACCAGTCGTCGCGCGATTCTAGAGCAGCTCGAAGCACTGAAGAGAACATTTGGTGATCAATAGCCTCTAGTTATCGGCATGAGTGATTTAGTAGTCCATGAACATCGAAGGGCAATCTACGGACATAAACCTGTCAGTGTCTTTGAATGAACATGGATTTTCGTCATAGCTACCCTTGTCCTTGCGGCTTGCATATAAGCAAGCGACAAGTCGTCTTTAGAATTAACAATGAAAGTGCTTACAGATCACCAATGAAGCCTCGCGATTTTGACTGTTTAGCTGTAGCTAAGAACGTAATGCGGCTCGAGAAATGCGATTAGCAGTAATGTTGGCGCAACGGGTCATTAAGGAGCTACACCGCGTATGCATGTTGCATTGATGGCAAAGCAAGTGGGCTTTTTCAATATCTACTTCTCTGGTATGGAAGAACAGAATTGGAGCATTGTCTCTATGAAACATGCTAGACAGTATCAAAGACGATAAGTTCACTTGTATGCAGAATTTCTTAGCTTAATTCCGTCATCTCGAACCAGACCGGCCAAATTGTCTCTTGTATTTCATTGCACTGGCACCCTACCCCTAGTTTCGATATCGCTTGTCCACCGAAGCCTGTTATTACGGTCAAGAGCTAGAGGATGTTATCAAATCATGAGCAATTCAGTGGATGATTGAGATACAGGCCGCAGTTTGGCAGTGGTATCACAGCCGCTTGAGCGTAGGAAATTAAGCATTACTATTTACACATAGCTGGAATACCGACATTGATGTTCACGGTCCTCCATGCGGTAGGCAACGCATATAAGATCAAGAAAACCCATTTCACTGTTCCATTCGAACAGCCAACGATTTCCAGAATAGACATCTCTCTAGTTGATCATTCGGAATTATTTCCATGGCCGTCGCATTCGTCTGCAACACTAATCTCCTCAACGACGAACCGGCACCTGCACCCATACTCTCCCAACGAGGTGCACTTGGATTCTTGTACGGGTTTGGACTCAGTTCTTTCACGAAACTGATCCAGTACTGCATTACCACTGGTATTATCTCGGCATTGTAGGTGCTGTAGCTGGAGGCGGGATTGTCATTCGCATTGCCGAGCCCGAAAACGGCTGGAAGCTCAAATGTATGAGGGACACCGATGCCACCAGCTACGTTGCGGGTGTCTAGTACATTGTATCGATAATTCCAGACCTGATATGGATCGTTGTACTGGGCGAGTGCAAGTGACATGAAGATACCGGGACACGTGAAAGTTGTTTCACCGTATGCAGCCGATGCTGACGGGAAGTATGCTGCATGATTTGGGAGTGCAGGCATAAGCGGATACTCAGCATTGATTGAGTCGGTATCTGCGGATGTTAGTTGCGGATAGTTGTTCTTGAAAAACACGGCTAAATCGTTTGGTGTTGCGGCATTCGCTGCAAAGGAGGCTCCTTCGTTGGTGTCATCTATGAGCATGGTGAGCACAAAACCAGAGAAACCGTTCATGATGACACACCTCCAAACATGACTGGTATATCCACGAATCGTCCTTGGTCGAAAAGATTATAAGGATAATCTCGAATGAAGTCACCGTCAATACTAGGCGTGAAATAGAACAAAGGTGAGGCTACTTGTCCAGGATAAGGGGATGCCACATTTGCGGCTTGAAGAGTGGCGGTGCTCTGTGATCGCAGGCAGCCCATTGTATCATCAGCCGATCCACCATTTGTATAAGAGCAGCCGGTGGCATTTAGATAGCGGTCAAACTGCCACTCGAGTTCCGAGACAAGGGGTTGAGTTGGGAAGAAAGGCGATTCACCCATAGCGCCTACGAAGAGACCATCATCTCTGCCACCGCTATAAGTTGATTAGTTGTATGCTGTAACATTGTTGATCTGAAACATACTATGCTGTCAATTGAAGTGCTATTGAGCCACCGCCAGCCGAGACTCCATGAATTACCACATGATCTGGATCACCTCCAAACTACTCCAGCAATTAGCGCATGCTAGAAACGTGGAGTATGTTCCACGGACCTTTGCTATATGCTGTTGTACCCAGTGTAACAACATCCTCTGGTCGAGTAACCCCGCGTTCAAGTCCCCATTCTCCCTCACGTTCTCGCTCGACAAAAACCCAAATGCGCCAACCCTGTAATTAAAGTTGACGAAAACGATACTATGACCAGACTTGTCGACTATGGTCGAGCCGTTAAAGTTGGCATTCGAGTTACTGACATATCCACCGCCTTGAATAAAAACCCAAACAGGTAGTTTTGAAGCTGGCGTGGCTGTGCTTGGTGCCCAGACGTTGACGAAAAGGCAATCTTCTGATTGCGAGGAGGGCAAACCAGCATTTGTGCCGAAGCAGATTGGTTTGAACTGGGACGATGTAAGTTATAGATTCCCATGTTACCAGAACGACTGTTACAATACATACTGCCTGTGCAACCTGGGTGGTATTTGTATTCTGGGGCGGTTGCGGAGCTCTGAATCGATTCTGACCGAGCGGAGGTGAGGCATATCGCATACCCAGATATTGGCTAATACCAGAGCTTAACAGAGTGCCCTGAAATCTAGAGTAGCCAAGATCAACAATCGAACTAGAGTGAGCATTTCTGACATCTAGGAAGGGCAACGCGAGAGAAGTTGTAAGAACGCAACTGACAAAGGCAAAGGTGAGGAAGAACATCTGGTTGGTAGTTTGACGAGGAAAAGATTTGGTGACGTTAAAGTCCATGAGCAAGAGGGAGTGGTAGGAGAAGATATACATAGATTCTACCAAAATGCCTGGGCGGGTAGTCTAGATAGGAGATCGGATGTAACCATGCAGCGGGGAAGTGATGGGTGGTTGAAGAAGGCGTAGAAGGCGAAAATTGGTGAAAGGAGCGTGGATCATGCAGCCCACAACCGTCCTACTGCCTACTTCGCCGCTCAGTTTCGTGCTTGGTCTTGACCTCGGGAGGAAAGCAAAGTCGGCCCATGTCCCACAGCCGCACTCAGATCCCTCTGACAAACATGAAGTCGGATGATCAAAAATATCTGGTGTATTCAATATGCAGAATGCCCTGGTAGAAGACGTGGTTCGGGGAAAAGAAGGAGCGAGCCTGGAAACTTCCGGACAAAGATCCATAGGAAATGCGACTATCCGAATGCCATGCGGACATGACTTGCGGTCCACTGTGCCGATCGGAACTGTAAGGTGGTGGGGACACGATACTAGTGATGCATACTCGTTGCGGGGTAGCACGCAGCTGTACTCACCTTTGCAAGTACAACACGAAACTACGACTGATGCTGGCATCATATTTAGCCGATGCAGTGACATGCAGAACCGACTTGTACGAAGTAGAAAGATTTCGGGTTAATGGGGGGCTGGCCAAAAGATCTGCCTCTGTTTTGCACTTACCGTAGATCGGTGTATTCCGGAAAGTGGGATTGCCAGTCCTTTGACTACACAAGAATTCGATTTCTTTCGCGAAGGTAACCCAATACGGAGCTTTCTGCCATGTAACGAGAAGTGTTAAGTATACCAATCCCTGGAGAATTGGGCCTCCAATCCGTTCGTCGTTCTTGTGCAGTGACGTTCGGACCCCAGTGCGGGGATAGAGGTTGATATGACACCACCTTATCATAAGAAGCTCGAATGATAGTTGGAGGCAGAGAGCAATAGTAAGTGAGCGCGCGGGGGTGGGGGGTGAGAAGCTATCTATTCACTCAGCAGCAGCTCTCCAGTCTTTGTTGGACGCACGAAAGATTTGTGTGGTTATGTTTGTGCTGGCTATATGCATATCCCGGCGTCTAGCTAGTCTACCTGTTCAATATCTTTGAGAGTTATCACCTCGGTCAGCTCACTGGTCGGCATCAGATGGAACTTTCATGGATTCCAGCTGATGTTTGATTGTTTTTTGTCATGCAGAAGCATTTTTCGATCGTACGAAGTTGGAGGTCGTTAATCAAGTAGCTCCCTTTTCATAGTATAGCAAATGCAAATACGCGCTCTAGATATATGCGTAACTGGTACTATTATCACCCTGATAGCTCAGAAGCAAGCTAGAAGAGGAGAATACCTTGGTTGAAGGCGGGCTAGACACTCAGTCGGACAAGGTGCTATCTAGCATAACACGGTCACTTATACATTGATATCCTCCTCAAACTCAACTCAGCGACACTAGATTATCCCGACTTTTCGTCAACCGACTTATTTTTCAGCCAGCGTCAAGCAAACTACATTTTTATAACAGATGGTATCAGAAAGAAGAAGAATTAATGACAATCGGCCCGCAAGTCGCAGAAGTAACAAATTTACATGCATCCGCCTTCACGACGGTCATACAACCAGGCATCTAGCTATCACCCGACTGACAACGACAAAAATGGCTATACGAAGGAACCAATATTTCGACCAGAGATGCACATGCATGTGGAGGGCTATTAAATTCTCTTGGCGAGCTTGAACGAGATCTTGAACGGCTAGACAGACTGGTTGAGGCCGAGTCGGTCCATCGTTGCTTGACAGATATTCATAAGGCTTGTTGAAAATAGAAGCAGCACCGACCGATCTCTTCCGCCCGATCGAATGAACTAGAGTACGCGGTGGCTTTGAATGTGAGCCAAAAATTTGCTGCAAACCAGCTACGGACCGGTGAAAAACAGATGAAGCAGCTTCAGAAAAGCTCACAGAATCACGAATGACAATGGGAAATCCATTTTTACCAACAGCATGATTGACGTTATACACTAATTTGTCCGATACTTGACAGTCTTCCAGATATTACCTCCCTAAGGAGAAGCATACTTGTAGCCATACTGCTTTTTGGCCTTGTTACCCAACTCCTCTAGTTTATCCTCATTTTCTTTGAATTCCGGTTCTTCCCTCAATCGACGTTGATATGGACCGTTTGTGATCTTGCTCTCGGTGGGAACTGCGGTTCCTTTCTTGACAGCTGGTCTGTCATCTATTCTCTTCCACCACCTCTCCAAATTTGGGAATTGGGTAAGGTCAACACCTGCAAAGTAGGCGACATTAACCCAGCTGAAGCTAGCGATGTCTGCAATACTGTATTTTCCCTTGCCAGGTCCAACGAGATAGTCTCTGTCTTTCAGCTGGTTGTCAAGGATTCCGTATAATCTTTCTGACTCTCCAACATAGCGTTGGGTGGGATATGGGATACGTTCCTTGGCGAGTCTGTAGAAATGATTTGCCTGAGGTTCCTTAGTACAATCTTTACAAGATACGATATTCAATTCTCACCTGACCCTGCATTGGTCCCAAGCCACCGTGTCTACGCAAAGCATCAGTAACTGTAATCAGAAAATATAAGAACGTGGACTTACTGCCACGCAATCCACTGTTCAGCACGGCTAACATCATCGGAATCGGTAAAGCTGAACTTATGCTCGGGGTCGTAATGACGGGTCATGTATGCTAAGATGGCGGCTCCCTCGAAAACAGCGAAGCCGTTGCGGTCATGATCAACTAGAGCCGGAATACGACCATTGGGGCAAATCTTGGTGAACCATGGCTCTTTTTGGATATTCTCCATGATGTCGATGCTCTGATAAACATAATCCTTTCCATAAGCTTCTTTCAGTTCCTCAAGAAGAATAGTAGCTTTATGCCCATTGGGAGTGCCAAAAGTCAGAAGCTCAATGCCAGATTTGGCGATCAAACCCGACGGTCTTTCCGAGGACGACATTGTTCGAGTAGTTGTGTTGATGAAATGTCTCGAGGTTTGAAATAATCTATTCAGAGGGGATCTAAACATGGAGAGTGAGGCCACAGGAAGAAAGGGGAGGGGAATGAAGTCAAGAAATAATGAAAATCTACAATAGACAAGAATGTACGGAAGTAGAGGAATTAGAAATAAAGCTAATTACAGGAGAAGGAGACTTTCATTGTCTCTTCGATGTACCTTCGTACTCGTAACGAATCTGCTTATGAATCGATAAGAAGAAGTGTGAGGTCCACATCCAATCAACGATGGGGAATCGAGGATCCGCGTTCATCGGCCGAAGCGACCGCACGCATACGCAAGGCGGACGTGGACTTCGGACCTTCTTACAATCTATCTCCGAGCTAGCCAAGAGGCAGATCCAAATCCCGACCGGTCAGCTCTTCCACCGGCCAAACGTTCCCCCAGTGCAAGGTTTCCACACGATCCATCCAGACGTCGAGCGTAGCGGATTGATGAATTGCTCCGCAACAGCTGCCACAATCAATCGCATTCGCATACTTCTGTACAAGTGCAAGTGCAAGTATGGAATTTCCATGTCCGTCCCACCGTCCCACCGTCCCACCTTAGGTCTAGGTCGACGGTGGCTTGCTAGGTAAGTTTGACGTGGGGAGGTAAGGTTAGCTCAAGTGTCTATCTTCATACCTTACCTCCGGGACAAAGCCACAGATTCAAGTGCTCTCTACGAAAGTATCTTGTTCAAATCTCATAAATCCGTGATCTCCCGTCTTCGATTTCCTTTGTTCTGCCTCAATGTGCTCATTCTTTCGTTCATTCCTACGGTATCGTCCATGTCACCTATCGGCACTTAGAGCTTCAGTAGGTACATCGAGAAACATGTCCGGGATTTCTGCTACTTTGTATGCGGCTACAATAACAAATCCCACAACAGCTGGTGTTGTGCCAGAAGATTTTAAAGCTAAGAAACATCATTTAAAAGATGGAAAGGGCTTCACAAATCCTTGGGAGTCCTGGATTGAGAAATCTGTATCAGGAATGTTTGTAGATATATTTCGGTACGTGATTACGAGACAGCAGCAACAATACCCAAGGAAAAATAGCCCCACATCAGAACAGCATGCTAACCCTAAGCCCACAGCGCAAAACTGAAGGGAGAGTTCGGAAACCCCGACACTACGTCTCATACCGTCCCAATTGTTACGCCCGCTTTTCTCCCCACACGAACTTCCTCCTCCCTCCGTGCAACCTGGCTCGGCCACGCCTCTTACTACGTCGAATACCCCTCCGGCCTGCGCGTTCTTTTCGATCCCGTCTTCGAAGACCGCTGTAGTCCCTTCTCCTTTCTCGGGCCCAAACGCTACACTCCCACACCCTGCAGATTACATGATGTCCCCATCGTCGACCTAGTTGTCATATCCCACAGCCACTACGATCATCTCTCCCACCCTACCGTCCTCGAGCTCCACAAGAAACACCCCAATGCGCAATTCCTCGTTGGCCTGGGTCTCAAGAAATGGTTCAACGACAGCGGGATAGAGAATGTAGTAGAAATGGACTGGTGGAACGACATCGACGTCACACTTTCCCCCGTCACTGGCGAAAAACGCATATCTTCCAGCTCGACGAGCTCTTCGCCCCCACCACGCAGCGACGCAGCATCCACTATTAACGCACGGATATCCTGTCTCCCCTCACAACACACATCCGCGCGCACCCCATTCGACAAAGGCTGCACACTTTGGTGTTCGTGGGCTATTGAATCCGGGGGAAAGAAAGTCTGGTTTGGAGGAGATACGGGATATCGCGCAGTTCCTCAGCTACCAAAAGGTGTAGATGATTACGGACCAGAGTATCAACATCTTCCTGTATGTTCAGCATTCAAGGAGATTGGAGAATTACGAGGGCCGTTTGATTTAGGGTTAATTCCTATTGGGGCTTATGGTAAGCCATGCCTGCCTGTCCCTCACAAGCTCCAGAATTTTACTTTGTGGTAAATATTTAGTAAGCGGCTCATACTAATGCAACCTCTTCTTCACAGATCCAAGACATGTCATGTCCTCCATGCACGCAAACCCATACGATAGCGTCAATATCTTCCTCGAGACAAAGTGCAAGAAAGCAATGGGTATTCATTGGGGCACGTGGGTTTTGACACCTGAAGACGTGATGGAGCCGCCTCAAATACTGAAGAAAGCATTGGCATGGAAGGGCCTACCAGAGACTGGTCTATTTGACGTTTGTGACATTGGGGAAAGTAGAGAATTTTAGGATACCTATGCTATACATATGGCGTTTTAGACACTGGAGAACCAAAGCCAAAAACCCATCACGTTTAGGGATGTTTGTGTAGAGCTGTCACAACTGAAAACCAAATCAAAAAGAATATTAATCAAATATCGTGTTGCAATAAAAATCATCATTAATTCCTATGAAGTACACGTCGTCTCGATGAAGTCATAAATACGTCTGATCCCCGCAGCCCCAAACCTTCGGAAAACATTCCATGTTCTCGCATACAGCGAAAGACGACAACATGCTTTTGGGGTAAAAAACAAAAAAGTAGAACACGTTCGAAAAGAGCCAAATTGAGAAATCCTTGTATTCACACCATAACCTCGTGTGGAAGATGTGAAGACTTTACCTGCAAACGCCCCTTGGCTAATTCACTGAGTATCATCAATAGAGAACATATCATATCCCACCCGTAGTCATTAGAATCTATGTTATGTGAGCGGAATCCAAAAGGTCACTGCGCGAACCTATTTGGAAGGATGATTTACCAATAGCGGCCACGACGGTAACCATCATCAGCATATCCGGCATCTCTTGGGGGGTAGTCGCGAGGAGGGCGATCGTAAGGTGGTCGACCATGACCGTTGACGTAGGGGTCAGCAGGTGGGTAGTCTCGACGATAAGGATCATCGAAACCACCACGGCGTGGAGGAGGTGGGTAGTCATCAATAGGACCACGAGGTCTTGGTGGTGAACGGCCGTAACGGCGATCGTCATCATAATATCCACGGCGAGGTGGACTTCTGTCACGGTAACCATCGCGACGAGGACTGTAGCCTCGAGGGGGACCACGACGCTCATAGTCGTCCATTGGATATGGTCGTCCGCGGGGCATCGGAGAACGAGATCTAGCTCGATCACGAGGGATGTCCGGTTGGGTCTGATTGGTTTTAGTATTAGATAAAGCGATAGGGGAACCATTCCATTAGGATTCGCGACTTACATCGGCAGTGCAGGTTACTCGGGCGCCTTTGAATTCACGACCGTCAAGCTTCTCAACTGCAGTCTTGAGGTCTGCGGCAGTTTCAAATTCAACAAAGCTTCTGTTTTGTTGGTATTAGTAATTGTATCCCCCATTTGTGGTTTGCATTGCTTACCCTTTACCGTCCCGGTCACGACCAGTTTCGGAGTAAACGACGTCGAGGCTGGATTGGCGAGCAAAGTCTTTCAGATCCTACATCCAGAATCCACGTAAGTTGTTGTCCAGGTCTGTAATGTTGCAAGCGCCAAGGTGTGGATTGTTGCCCTTGAATTAGCAGCCAGGAAAACATGGCCATGAAAGGAAGCGGGTTTTACATGGTCCAAACGGGCTGGCTATCTGTCTTTGCGCAAAATGACCATTTTCCGGAAACGCAAGGGCAGTAGCAAGCAATGATAGCAGAAAGGAGTCGAGATATGATAAAAAAGGCCAGATACGAGGGGCGTAAGTATATAAGTCCATTAACCCTGGCCGCCGGCGCAAATGCACTAGCATTTTGTTATGGGTTTCAATAGCAAACTCCAATTACATGCACGATGCTGACCAGGATTACAATGGTAATATGGCCAGTAACGGTCTATGAACAAGGAAGGAAGGCGTCCAATTGTGATGTTGCTTCATAGTCCAAATAGCAAGAATTGAGATCCAAGAGTCCGGGGGAAGGAACGGGGGAAACAGACCTGCCAGCTGGTCTCACCTGGAAGTCCAGAGATTTGCATGCGATGCGGGGTACGTCTAGGACGAGGTGGTGCATTGCGCTCAGTATTGGCAAAGGTATCACGATTGCGCGTACCGCGGGCGAATTGTACAGTCAATCGCTCGCCCATAAAGTCGGAACCATGGAAAGCTGCGTAGAAGATAAGCAGTGAGCATGCGTCCTTGTGTTTTGCAGTCCCGGATATATTGCTTGAAAGATGGGGCTCTTACCAGGAACTACGTCGCGAGCGTCCATAGCATCTTTATATTCGATAAAGCCGAAGCCATTCATAAGCTTGATCTCAGTGATCTCGCCATGGCCATGAGTCGCAAAGTGTGCCTCGACGTCAGCCTTAGTTGCTGGAAGAACAATTAATTAGCCAGTGTAACATGTGCGGCGCAGAGAAAGTCGAGGTGGTTCACAAACCAGTGCGAGGAAGGTTTCCCAGGTAAAGTCTGGTGGACGAGACCTCCGTCATTTTGATGTTTGTTTTGATTTTAGTCTTGTGGAGATGATTAAGGAAAGCTTTGATGAACAGTTGATGTTGATAAGTGAACGACTATCGTATCGGGCCAACTCAGCTCGTTGGTATCAAGGCAATGCAATGGCAGAGAGCGAGCGCAGCTTCGGACGACGTCGCGTTGCGTCGCAAGGTTGAAAACAATGATACCGTATGATCCTCGGCGATAAAATCGAAAAATCGAAGTAATGGATTACAATAGGTAGATATGCAGTAGAAGCTGCAGCTACCTATGCGCAAAGGAAAGTGGGGATCAATGGGAAAAAGGTGGATGTTGTATGGGAAAGGGAAAGAAAAGAAAAAGATGGGGGTTGGAGGACGTGGAAGGGTGGAAGGTGGAAGGTGGAAGGTGAAGGGTGCGGAATTGGCTCACAGTCGAAGACTAGCTGCTTATTAGTCAGGCCTGAAAATTCTTTTTTGCCCCGGCGGATTGGCGAATTGGTGAAACACAACGGGAAACGTCTGTTGATTGGACAACTGGAGAACATTAGCATGGACTTTATGTACGCTACAAGCACTTCCGTAAGGATTCAGTGTCAATAATAAACATTGCATGGATGCTCGAAGAGACCCCGCCTCGCCCGCCCGCCTACACACAGATGAGGAGATCTACATTCTTGACTTGCGGCCATTTCACTCAGTCACGTCAGCACATACAGAACGCCGAGCAACATTGATATCATCACATTGTTCCATGGGAGCTGGCATACCCGATCAGCATCGCTATCGTCAAGTAAAACTACAAAGAGCCGTGTTTAACACCATCATCCAAAAGGAACTCCTTGCTTCCTAAGAGTCGTTCTCATCTCCCAATGCTCAAAAGGCCCCCTTTCCTTGCCAACTCCAATATTAACTCCAGAATAAAGACGTCAAGGTATCATAAACTCAACTCATTAACTCATTTCGACATCTGGGGTATCCTCACGCATCTCGTCATCACCTCCTAGCTCGTGCTCAACTTCATCTACAACGAATCCTTCATAATCCTCAAGATTCTTTTGGATGTGAACCTTGAACTTGATGATATCATTTAGCATCTTCTCTATTTCCGTATGGAGCTCCTCCCGAAGTGTATTGGCTCGCAAAGTGAGTTGCTCGTACCTAAGTCATGTTAGAATTACTTCAAAGAGGAGTCATGTATACATGAAGGATAACTAACTCGATGTTTGTGTTCATCTCCCGCTGCTCCATCAATTGAACGGATTCTGTGAGGCCAGCTCTCATCTTGGCAAGCTCCTTCTCCATCTTCTCAATCTGTGCATCAGAAGCTAGCTTTTGGGTTGTGGTGACCTATTCAATTGTTAGCTATTGTACACATTACACTGAAATATTGTTGTTCTTACCTCTTTGGTCTTCTCGTACTCTTCTTCCGCAGCTCGAACGCGGTGCTCCAAGGCCTCTACCTCGCCTCTCTTGTCTTCGATGGCTTCTTTAATGCTGTCAAGAAGATCGTGATGTTTCATCATCTCCTCAACCGCAAGAGTCCGTCGTTCTGAGATCTCCTTACGAAGACTAATAAAACTGTTCTTGACATGACCACGAAGATCCAAGTTTAGAATATGAGCCGGCTGGTAGCCCGTTACCGGGTCTGCCAGGAGCCTGTCGCTATCACTTCCACCAGCATGAGAGCCTCTCATCTGCGATGCAGAGAAATTAGGACCGTCGTTAACGACCACTTGCAGTTCGTAATTCTTTCCCTTGGCGTTTACTGCAGTTGACGGAATCAGACCAATCTGGTAGCCCAAGCTATTGTACTTGTCTACAATACGCTCTAGCTCGTCCAATTTACGACCCGCTTCGACTTCCTTTTCAGCAACTTTTTTCTTGGCCTCTTCGAGCCTCTGCTGTGAGGACTCGATACCTTTCTGCAGTCGTTCCCTTTCGGAGTTCATGCGATCAATGTCCTGCATGCTTATGCCTTGGTCGTCGACGACCTTTTGCAAACTTGATCTTTCCTCGTCAGCCTCTTTGAGTTCCTGCAGAACCTTATCCAACTCTTCCTGTAAAAATTGGATTCTAGACTCATATTTATCCGATTTTTGATGCATGCGATTATCGAATTCCTCGAATTTCACCTTATCATCTTCCATAATCTTGAAATTTCTGTCCAGGGTCGCGATATCAGAGCCTGTCTTCTCCAGGGTCTCGATCTCTTTTTGTAAGCGCTCATGTTCGCCCTCGAGAATATTCATTTCATCGAGGTATTTCGCATTCGAGCGATTGAACTCCTGTGCCATAGCTTCAATATGCGGGGCCAGAACCTGATCCTGATCGTCGTCTCCTGCATCGTCATCCATAGAAAGCCAGTCGCGATATGCACTACTTAGAAAGTGAAAGATGATACGATCTCCGCTAACATCAACACCGGCCTCTGCGCATGCCTCATCGTATTGGTTTGTGCCGTAGCCATCCAGCATTTGAGCAAGCTGCATCATCCAGTGCAAAAGCCCGAGGAAAAGTGGCCATGAGTTTGCACCACCGACAGCCGACAGTGATGACTTCGTAATGCTTTTTTGATATGGATAACGTAGTTGGGCCAGAATCGGAGGAACCTCTTGATCAATGTTCTTCTGGAACCGATAACTCGGATCGATTCTATGATAGAGCCATTGAAACATAAATATAAAGTCTTTCTGTGTTGGTGACTTCATAGTGTTGAGAGATACATTATGACCCATTTCTATCTCGTAATTGTTGTTTGCCATGTATTCCAAGAGCTCTTGTCCGATTTTGCCCTGGTAAGCACGATCCTTCAGAGGCCGTGGGTCTTTTGGTACTCCTGCCGGTTGGGGTGTCTGTTGAAAAAAGCTTTGATGTCCCATAGGACCGTTTGTCGAAGTTCTCGATCTATAGACACTACTTCGACGTTCTGTGCCTTCAGCCGATGCTCGTCCCATTTGTGGAGGAGCATAGCTCTTCCGCCCGCTACTATTCTGAAATGACGCCCTCTTCACAGATGTCATTCCCATTTCTGCTAAGTTTGTTCCTGAAGACGAGCGCGAAAACAATGGTTGACTTGGCCGTGGCGGGGCAAGGGATTGTCTTGATCCAGTACGGCCGTGGCTAGCAGTAAAAGGTACATTGTTAATGCCGGAAATTGAATTGGATCGCTTCATGGCGGATGATGGTTGTGGTAGGCTTGAGTTGTAACTGATTCCCCCAAGTGTCTATGATAAAATAAGTATCTTGTATGTGCATGCTTGTCGCATGGGGGGATCCTTACCTCTCGTGGGCGTCGCACTGAAGAAAGACCTGTGTCTTGTTGCGACATTTCCAGTCTGATGTTGTGCACAGAAAGAGATTTTGTAATAACAAATGTAGTAGATCTTCTGTATACGAAAGATACTTTCGTGAGATGGCAAGAAGCAACTCAAATTGTGTCGACAACAAACTGAAGTATTGTATTGCGACAACAAAACTTTGAATAGGTAACCCCCGTATCATAGGGCAAAATTGCGGGAGAAAGTAAACAATCGAACCTGGCCTAGCGTAGAAGTTCGATAAGAGCATCTAGTCACGTGGGCTAGCCGTCAGCCTCGGTTCCGGCCATTCTCATTTAGCTTGTGGGTATGTCAGAGTGATATATACACACATCTTACGGTGAGAAGAGATTCACCTTTCACACGCCAGATCATCATGGCGATACGGGAGGATTTGGTAGCATCTGCTGTAAGTATTACTGGCGTATACCAAAGAAGTGAACGACTAATTCTAATTCCCCCTTTAGGTTACATGTGAGAGCACCTTGGTTTGGTGTAAATGACCTCCAGTACTTTATCTAATGCGTGTGATAGTTCTTCAGGATCCAAGCGTGTCAGCATCTCCTCTAGAGAATCGGATCGCGTTCTTGCAATCGAAGAACCTTACACAGGAAGAAGTAGATGCGGCATTAGGACGAGCGAGCGGCGAGCACTCCCCAGCACCTCAATCATATTCGAACTATGCGCCGCAACAACAAGTCGCGAGGCAATCTCAGCCGGGCTACGGAGGTTATCAACAATACCCATGGCAGCAACCTCCACCGCCAGAGTTGCCAAAACGGGATTGGAGAGATTGGTTTATAATGGCAACCGTGATGGGCGGCGTAGGATACGGTGCATACTTTATGGCTAAGGTAGGGACCCTTGTAGAGCTTTAAGATGGGTTTTACTGACATTGTTAGCGATACGTATACCCCATGATTGCGCCACCAACACCGCCTCAGCTGGAGCAGGATAAGCAAGCGATTGATGAATCTTTTGAGAAGGCATTCTCTCTCCTGGATCAATTGGCTAAAGACACCGAGACACTCAAGACCTCCGAGCAAGAAAGGACGGAGCGGTTGGATGCCGCATTAACTGAAGTGGAGACTGTGATCAGCGAACTCAAATCTGCAAGCCGTCGCCGTGAGGAGGAATCTCGCCGTATAGGTGACGAGGTCAGGGGGCTGAAGGACTTGATTCCGAGAGCCATGGATGGCCAAAAGGAGGCCACTGACAACAGATTGAAGGAACTCAATACTGAGTTGAAGAGCTTGAAAACTTTGATGGGACAACGAATGAACCCAACATCGACCACCAGCCCATATAGCAGACTTCCGACTTCCGGTCAGTTGCCCACACCCGCGCCGAGCACTGCTCCAACCGGGGATTTGCCAAGTGAAGCGATCCCACCTCGGCCTGCATCAGTCAGTACCAGCTCGGGAACCGAAGTCGTAGGCTCTATTCAAGCTCGAACCTCTACTCCATTCAATACTGGTGCGCCCGCAGGAGGTGCCAAAATCCCAGCTTGGCAGATGGCTGCTGCCAACAAAAGCACACCTGCGGTTAACGCCACCCCTGCGACCAGCGAAACGCCCGAGGCAAGCGCAAGCGGATCAGCATAGGTAGAAACATGTACGAACATATTAAGAGGTAAGATACTGCATGGGATGGCGCGTCAAGGTGTTTACGAGCGATAAATTAGGGATCTTTGGGCGATAACAAAATTTAATGAAAGACAACTTCACACACATAGTTTATCTGTACACATACCTACTTTATACGTCTGGTAATAAACTAGGAAATTATGCATATCGGTAACATCAGGCATTGACTTTTCGCGTTGAAAGTATAGATGAAGCTCAAGTAAACAGACTTTTCCGCCTGCGCAACACAAACAGCGGCGACGATCCAACGTTCTTCTAACACTCACTACTTACCCAGCCAGAATACTAACGTTAACACATGTGATTCCCCCCCCCTTTCACTGGTAGGCTCTCGAGGCTCCTAGGCAAGTCCAAATTTTACCTAGGTTTATTCATGATCGCCACCGGGAGCGGCTCGGTCTCTGCACCCACACTACTTACAATCCTTCGGCTCTATATACTCCGCTCCGCCAGTGCCCTCGGCTGCTCACAAGGAGTCTTCCTTCAAGAGCTAACCACCTCGAATCATTATTCGTCACATTAGCAGGCTCAGATCAGGGCATGACCTCATATATGTGAGTCAAGGCAAAGCATGGAGGGTGCTTTTGCTCTTTATCCCATCCCATCTCCTGCGTTCCTACCATCTAGCTAGCTTAGTACATCTCACATGCATCTTTGCGAATTAGAACTCCGAATTTACTCTTCCTCGTTTCAATTTCCTGGCGTCTTTATCACATTTTCTGGGTTCAGGTTGTACATTTTGACCATTTTTGTTGTCATCGCATCTTGAATATATCTTCAAAAATCACACCGCACGTGCGTAGTGACGAGATTCGCCACTGGGCTCAACCTCATCACCATGGATACAAATTCACCAATTGCACTGGTGAAAACTATGATTCCAAAAATGCCATTAGTGGGCAAAACAGCCTTGATGCATAGTTTGGGAATTTCAGAACATTGTCATCATTGGGACCTCCGGACTGAAGTTACTGTCAATGTTTTACGCTCGTTTACCTGCGGTGAACCCCAGCCAGTATCTCGGACGCAGAGGGTAACCCTTCAAGACCCCGGTATCAAAGGCAAGGTGTGGGTTAGCAAAGTAGCACTAGTCGCACCGGAGGAGAACGATGTCAGGCAAAAGCTCTTCCAGGCCATCGAAGAAATGAAGGAACCCGGCGAATCACACGGAGGATTTACGGAGCCGAAGTTGGTACCCGTGGAAGCGGAATGGACTGGATATCGAGCTGGAGCTACCAGTAAATCAGTGCCGTCGAAGATTGCTGAATCCCAACAGTATGAAGGATTGATGAAAGAAGTTACCACCCCCGTGACTATCCTGTATATCCACGGCGGAGCGCACTGGATGCTAGACCCAGCAACCTACCGTGACGCATGCAAGAAACTAGCCAAGCTGTGCGGCGGCCGTGTTCTCTCCCTTCGATATCGACTTGCGCCACAAAATCCATTTCCCGCCGGGCTCCTAGACTGTCTCGTCGCCTACCTCAACCTTCTCTACCCTCTGACAGGTTCTTTTCATGACCCCGTCTCCGCCTCCCACGTCGTATTTTCTGGCGACAGCGCAGGCGGCAATCTATCCCTCGCGCTCTTGCAACTCCTTCTGCATTTTCAACGCACCAATACCACAATAACCTGGAATGGGCAAGCCCACAAGGTACCTCTCCCCGCTGGTCTCGCCCTGAACTCCCTATGGGCAGATATAACCTGCTCCTCGCCTTCACACGAATCAAATAGTAAATACGATTACATCCCTCCACCATCGTTCGCCCCTAACGGAATGACCTTTCCTCCTTGTTCAATCTGGCCGACCGACCCTCCTCGTAGCAACATTTACGTCGAAAATGCCCTCATCTGCCACCCTCTCGTGTCCCCGTTATCAGCCAAATCCTGGGCCGGCGCACCACCAATGCATATCATTACAGGACAGGAACTCCTCGCAGACGAAGACAAGACTATAGCGAGCAAAGCAGCGAGTCAGGGTGTGGTGGTCCGGTACGAAGAGTATGAGGCGATGCCGCATTGTTTCGCACTGCTGTTGGCGGGACTGGGTGGAACGAGGAGGTGCTTTACTGGGTGGGGGAAGTTTTGCAGGGAAGTTGTGGTGCAGAGAGAGGGAATGGAGACGACTGGGGTCAGGATTGGTGCGAAAACGTTAAAGGAGGAGGTGGTAGATGTGAGGGGATTGTGGAAAGAGGGTGATGAGGTTGTAGTGGGGAGAATGAAGGAGAGGGCTAGAGTTTTAGGAGGGAAGGCTGGCAATGAGATGGCAAAGCTGTGAAGTAGTGGCCCGGAGACGACAGTTCGAATAGAGATTGTAATATATTAATAGATAAATGAAGAACATAGATTGCGTTTTTTTTTCAAACTATGGTTTGCTAATTTTGACTTCCATTCACTTCTGAGTGTTGTAATCACATAGGAGGATAACTGTTGAGCAGGATGCATTCTTGTAACCAAGAAACTCAAGATTCTCGTATTCTCTAATCCATCACGTCTTCCGCCATCAATAAATGACGAAGTCTTGCAGACTGAAGTGATGATTCCAGGTAGCCCATCACATTCTGACCACCAAACTCCTTGATTCCGCATCAAAATCCCATTAATCCTCCTATGAGGTAGAAGTCATCCCATACATACATTCCATTCATCCCATCATTTCAACCTTCCTCTCCACCCATCACACCTTAACCATTTCCTCCCGCTTCAGAGAGTTCTAGTAGATGCAAAGCAGATAAACGCGCTCTCTATAAGATCAAAAGTTTTAGTCGCAGATATGCAATGGAAGAAAGCAAACACTCAACCCGTACTATCTATGTAAGCAGCAAACAATCGAATCATGACTGGTGAGATGATTATGCTTTAATTTCGTATTTGCGACGGAACATGTCGTCAACATTTGTGAGGTAGTATGTGTCCTTGGCGATCGTCTCGGGGTTTCCTGCTGGGGTGTATGATTTTTGGAGATGGGCCTTCTTGCGGAGTTCGCACATCTAGATAATCTGTTAGTGTTTTGCTAAAAGCTAAGTTCAAACAGTAATCCTACCTGATCATAAACCTCTGGGGCAACTGTTCGGCGAGCAGCAAGTCGCTCCTTCAAGTTCAAAGCTTTTGATATGTATTCTGTAGAACCGGCAACCTTTACTGAAAACAAACTGGAAGCCAAACCACTTCCGTAACTGAATATACCAATTCTCTTTCCTTGAAGGGAAGCGCTATCGATGTTGCTCAGCAAACCGACAAGGCCACCGTAGACACTTGCAGTGTACATGTTTCCGCACATAGTTGGGACTTCAATGCTGGGTTGCACACGCTCATTGAAACGCTTCTTGGCCAAACCCATGAAGGTCTTTTCAACAACCTTGTCAGACAAAGATTTGGTGTAGTCCATATCACGGAGTTCAGCTGGAACTTCGACGAAGGCTGGAGAGCTGGGGTTGGTGAGGTAGTCATTGTATAACATACGTGCGTACGATTTTGCGACAAGTTTGCAAGTAGGGGCATGGAAAGCCAGGTAGTCGAATCGATCAAGAGGAGTCTTTGATGATGCTTCCTCGGCTCCGTTGCCGTTGACATGTCCATTGGCAAGGGCCTTGAGAGTGCCCTCTCGTTTGTTATATGCCTTGTAGCAAGCATCGACTGCCTCAGTATAACACTTGAGGGAGAAATGACCATCAACGATTGGGTACTCGCTGGCGAGATCTGGCTTGTAGAAATCGTACGTGTGTTGCATGTAGCTACCACGAAGACCGGGCTCCACAACGACTGGCGCATTGGGGCCAATCAGCATGGCAACGGCACCTGCACCTCCAGTTGGACGCGCAGCACCCTTGGCATACAAGGCAATATCTCCAGCCACCACAATGGCATCTCTTCCGTCCCAGGCAGACGACTCAACCCAGTCTACGGCGTTGAAGAGAGCATTGGTTCCACCATAGCAAGCGTTGACATTGTCAACTCCCTCAATGTTTGAGTTCTCTCCGAAAAGTTGCATAAGAACAGACTTTACAGACTTCGACTTGTCGAGGATTGTTTCCGTACCAACTTCGAGACGTCCAATTGAGCTCGTGTCGATGCTGTATTTGCTCAATAAGCGAGAGGTGACTGTCAAGGCGAAAGAATAGATATCTGCCGCTTGTAAGTAAAAGTCCAGCCTAGCCCAGGAGCAAAGTCCCACCTTCGGTGTCGTCACAGAAGCTCATCTTGGTCTGCCCAAGGCCGACTGTGTATTTGCCTTGGCTAACGCCATCGAACTTTTCAAGCTCTGCTTGGTTAACGCACTGGCAGAAAGTGAAGTTAGCAGACCAGACTGAGAAGGCAAGTAGATTGCTGCTGGAAGCGGCAGGTGAGAGTCGAATCTCGCGATCGTACCTGGCTTGGGAAATAGATTTCCATGGCCTTAATGCCAATGTTTTGAGGGCGAGAAGACATGATGGCGGGGGGGCGGTGAGGTTGTGTTTTTTTTCTTTCGACTTTCGGTAAAGGATAAAGATCCAAAGATTCTAGGAAGAAGCTTTGCGGATATGGGGTATGTACAATCAGGAATGTCTAGATATTGACAACAATCTTGACTGCAGACAAAGATGTTGTTAGTATTGTTCGAAAATTATGGAAAATCTGCTGGATAGAGATCTAGAGGAGCGTGTAAGAAGAGATGGGTGAAATAAAGAAATCAAATTTTGAGCGGGATTTGTTTGGTTGTTTATAGTAGCCGTTTATCAGTTGTCAGCAGTATCAGCATCAACAAAAGATTGCCCGCTAGAACAAGGCAAAGCCCGACAATCGGTGTCCAGCCAGATACAGCTTAGATAGGAGTAATCCTAATCGTCGGCATTACGGTGCCTCCTACGGAAAGCTTCGTAGGAAGCCGTATTTATGCCATTTCCGTCGCTTCGTAGACTCCCGAGAGACCCCTTGAAGGGATCCTCGCCGCTTGAAAGCAGTGAAAGCTTAACAAAATCTAAGACAGAACTGCACTGCAGAGAACCGACGCTGGAGGACAAGGGACCACGACCAGGAGAAGAACAAGGACAACTCACCTTCTCACACAGATGATAAACACGAAGATGAAAAAACATGCAGTGGGCGTCTGGCTTGCGAGTACGTTGGCAGTGGATCGTGCTAAGCAGAGATTGTACCCTTCCCCTTACTAATCCACTAATGCAAACCCCTGGATTTCTCTTCTTCTTCTTCACCCCTCGTCTCCTATCATTCTTGGACTTTTGGAGCCAGTCGAGCCATCGTAACCGTATCCGTCGCAGTCATTCGACAACTTGAACAAGGCGGTGGAGGTCGGGCTTTTGCCAGCTAAGTCTGTGTACATGTAAAGCGGCGGTCGACTGAAATGCTTCGACTCTTCGGCTCTTCGGAGGCCGTGGTTTTGCTGTCGACTGAAATGCTTCGACTCTTCGGCTCTTCGGAGGCCGGGCTTTTGCTGTCGACTGAAATGCTTCGACTCTTCGGCTCTTCGACTCTTCGGCTCTTCGCGAAGTACAAGGTAATGAAGAGCCGAAGATCGAGCTAGGGAGCTACAGTAGGGGAGTCGGGCGTGCATGCAGGAACAGCTAGAAGCCTTCAACACCAGTATCACCTAAGGTTACCACCTATCACCTCTCCACCATGCACACCACCTCCCAAACTGCTCAGTGCCATCTGCTATCTACCATCAACAATTCACAGTACCACCTGGCTGTCGATGGTCGCATGTTACTGTATCTGTCTTGAACCTCAATGACCCCCAATCACCAACTGAGTCCTGTGCTTCATATTACAACTATTCTATCAACCTTGCCAACTTTACTTTACTCTGGTGGAAGTGTTCGCTGCGACGGCGACACTATTACCAAGTACAGTATTTTTCCACATCCTCGACGACCAATATTCTTTCCGCTTTCTTAGCCGTCATAAGCCACGAGAACTCGCCTGGGCCAATGGTTCTCGAGTCAGATATATTGCTTACTTTTTGATCTGATAACATTTTGCATAAGATCCACACCGCAGTCTACAAGTTGACGACTACATCCTCCTCCATGGACATTGTATGCTGTCATGGATCTGCAGGCTGCGCTAGGTTACTTTGAAGCAGTATGCTTACTACTGTTGAAGAGGAGAAATGCACATCTGCTATCAACAATTCGGGTCCCGACTTCAACATTCGCCGTGGGGCCATGATTCTTACATCAGATGTCATCGTCGAGTCCGGTGAGTTAGGGAAAGCAAGTGTGATGAGGGAACGCCTAAACGAACCCCGACGATTACTGTTCGCAGCTTTTATGCTCTGCTCTAGCTCTGGTCTTTCGCTTCTACGGGAAAGCACATTGATTGTATACTCATCTGGAGCAATTGCGGATACATATATAATACTTCCCCGATACTTTCTGGTATGGTTCAGCTTGCGCTAGTTGGGCGAAGTTCCATGACCAGAGTGCGAAGTCGCATACACAAGAGACCATTCGGTTCCGAGCCGACTTCCGACTTCCATGAGCAAACTAGAGTTGGCTTCTAGTTAGTTTTTGTCATAGGAAGTTACGTAAGAAGGACTACAAAAACTGGTGAACTTCCACCAAGCAGCCGCAGCCGCAGCCGCAGCCGCAGCCGCATCCGCTTCGACCACGGGTGAAAGTGGGTTAAACTTAGCCTCAGACTTTAATCTGTACTTTGTTGGAGATATAACCATACTTTCCGGATGCTCTCACTACTGAGGTAAGATCGCGTCACTTGATTGGTGGCGTAAATCCAGGATGCAAATGTACCCATTGATCCTCCGAGTGCCAATATCATTAATACCGAGTCTTGTGTTTCTCATCGGGCCTTACCAGATCATCATACCCTCGAAACTTGTAATCAGTACAGGCAAAATGTCTTCATTTTGGCATCACGAGTTCTTCCCTGAAGTATGCATGATATATGTGGGCGTCTTTGCAATAAGACTGTATTCCCTGCCTCGAGGTATCTCGAGATATCCATCGGGCGAGAATATCACGCGACGAAGAGTCACCCCTCAATCTGAACATTGAATGCACGCTGATTTCACAGTCCTGAGCTACATCTACTTCATATGCATCGCCCTAATATCATCTTATCGTAAGCTCTATCCGGAGAATCGCTATATTCTTCGTTGATGAACGACGCCTTTACTATTTTGAAGATATTTGAGAGTTAGGACAAGCAAGTCCTCTTCATCCCAGTGACACAACGTTATGGCAATCAAGGCAGATTGAGAAAGCAGATTTAAGGATTGGTCGATGCTCATAAGTGGGGACACACCCAGTTCAAAAGGTGTGGTAGCAGAAAACAAGGCATCGATGCGAAAGAGGCAACAGCAGAACAGCTCATAAGATATCTGATATCAGATATCAGCATCTGCATCTGCAACGACCTACTTTCAAGGGATATCGGGAAGGTGGCCGATTATGGAATGTGACATTTTTCACAAACACTACATTCCAAACATCTTCCAATTTGAGTATATACCGATACCATGTCCTCGACTTGCCGAGAGATCTGTCACAAGTTTGAAGGATATGTAACTTTCGTCCCGACGCCCACCCTCTTTGCTAAGTGGGTGGGTGTGGGGCAGAGAGGAAGAAGGCAAGTGCCGTACACAGCATGTCCTTAAGTCAAGTTAGAAGTTACTTCTCAGTGCAATTTCTCGTAGGCGGAGCATACGGGTAAAGTGCGCGGGTGCGAAGCTTTTTCTGCGAGGGGTATCCAATGCCTAAACAGGTGCGCGCCAAAAGTCGAGTACTACTATGGATGTCATACCCCGCCAGCCCTTCTTCTGCAGGTTCCTGAAATGTATGTTAATTTGTAACTTGTAATCAACCGAGTCATCACGGAATAATCAAATTTTATGATAGGAACGGTGCCAGGTACTTCCATACAGTGAGTGTGTATATATAGTTCTCCGCCAAGCGCGCCTCTTCGGTGGGTGGTCTTATCTCAAAAGAGTAAGACGATAAGCAAAAGAAACAGCTTGGAAACGGGTAACGGGTCCACACCAACTGCAGAACCGAGTGAAAACGGGTGGGCGAAGCAGTGGAGCTCAAGGGGGCAGGCACGTGACACACACACATTAGTATATCTGTGAGATCTTGGCAGCATGCAATCTAATTGGCCTGTATTCATCCTTAACCGAAGCTAGATTCGTCTCGAAAAACCATACTTGGCGATCCGTCTGCCCAATCAGGATCGATAGGCCCTCAGCTAAAGAACAGCGTCTCTTGATTCCTCAAACACTTTGCACTCCTTGGTTGAAGTTTTGAACCTGTACGGAAGTACTTGCTTGCACTTGCACGGCTTAACTCCTCGCTAGCATTCCATCCCCATCCCCATCCACCAAATCGAATCCATCTTCCCATCTACCGTAAACGCTAAGTCACGCCAAAGGAACTCATTCGCCTTCCACCCAAGCTGCCGTATTCCCATTCAATTCTATCTCGTCTTTTCTCCGCGCAATTTCTGTTACTATCCCCATTTATTTGAAACTCACATCACACTACTCCATACTACTTCATACTACACCATACCATACCCGGAACCTCCTCCATTCCATGTACGATTATTATTAACATTGCCGGATTTGAATGCTCACGGATTGATACAAATATATCGCGACAATTACTCATGAACAAAGATCTACATTGATTCTCGACTGAGCGGGAGGAACATTCGAACGACCAGTGCGAACTGAGGCGTGTTGTGAAGCACTCCGGGAGTGCGGACGTCCGCTCACAAGAATGGGAGAATCAAATCTTCCCTCACATATGGATATTAACCGGAGGGAATCAGTGAGGTCGTCGCGATTATCTATGCAAATGCCACCACCGACGCACGAAGAGGAAGATGATGATGATTATGCCTTGGCCGCGATGGGAATTTCAGATGGGGGATATCGGCCCGCGGATGAAGCACACAGTTATAGACCACCACAACCTGTCCAACCACCTCCAATCGAGGCGCCGACACGAGCAGCGGCATCCCCACCACCGCGACCCTCGAGCATGACAAAGCCTAAAGGAATAGATTCATTCGCGTTACGACATGATGGTGGGATGGGATCAATTTCTTCACGAGGACCAACGTTCGCCTCCACAAATAATAATTTAGCAAGATCGTCCAGCGTGTCAACCGGATCAACAATTATGAGGCCGGAGAGTCCTTATCAGGGACCTTCAGGACCATCGCATCCGTATCACATGTACCCTCAAGAATCGCGACTAGCCAGAACAGCGAGCATAGCCACAACTTCGACCGTTCCAGCACCCCAAGAGAGATCTTATACAGGTCCAAGCGGACCAACACATCCGTATGGTATGTATCCTCAGAATACTGTGCCTGAAAGCGAAGCCGATTCCATACCCGTTGCGCCCATTCCTGTAGGGTTCCCAGGTCTCAATAATGATTACCAACGACGATTAGGCCCTGAAGGAGAGGAGGCAGGTGATCTCATTGGACCAGATGGGCATACAGAGCAACTTCCACCGTACACGAAGTATCCAGAGAACGCTCTAGCGAGGAAGGCGCGGCCATTGATTCAAGCACCGGATCCAATTGCTGGAGCTGGAGGAATGGGATTGGCGACCAGGAATCCCGAATTTGCATCTCGTGAAGAATTGAACTCTCCAGATTCACGACTGTCAACAAGAAGCATGATCTCTGATTCAAGCTCGCAACATGTTAACGCTGCTGCAATGGAAGTTTCCGAGAAGCCTCAATTGAAAAAGTGGCAAATAAAAGCGAGAAAGAAGTTGTGTGGTATTGTCCCCGTGTGGGTCCTTGTCTTGATTCTATTGATATTTGGTCTCTTTGGCATTATTTTGGGTGCCGTTCTTGGTGCTCTGCGCCCCAAGCATGGTGGTGGAGGTAAAAACCATGATGGCAACCCGAATGATGGGTAAGGCCTACTCCATATCAGTGTGTAGGAAATGTCACTAACTCTCAATAGATCAAAGCCAACCACTGTATACGCAACCATGACAACCACCTTTGACGCTACACCACTTTCTACGGTCCCGGCAAACATCCCTACCCTTCCGGTAGGAACATACCAGATGCCCATAACCACCCCTTCAGCAGCCCAAAGTAGTTGCATTCTGAATACCGCTGAAAATTCGGCTTGGAGTTGCTCGATACCAAATACTCCACTGGAAATGGACGTTTTCGAAATCCAAGCAGCAGACGAACTCAAGAACAAAGAAATGATTATCAACTATGGCAACAATTCGATGAACTTCTATCCATACGGCGCCCAGCCACCAATTATTCCAACCGCTCAGGTTTTGACACTTGTCAATGATTCAGAGTATCCTGGTCGGGGACCTGCATGGTTCTTTCAAATGACATATAACAAAATGGTTGTCCTGCGAAAGGAAAGTCTTTTTGTGACACCCAACTCGAAACGTGGCTACAAAACTTCGCAATTTATGGGACGAATGGGAGTAGCTCAAGTTGGCGAGCAACCATGGTTTTGCTATTGGAATGGCACATTGCTGGAGACATTTATTTATGTCAATGAGACTAGCAGTTCAGCAGCAGTGTCTACTTCTAGTGCTGCAGGAGCAACCTACACTTCTGAGACGAATACATATTATTCATACGTTCCCACGAACACTGCGTCAGGCTCAGAACAATCAGGAAATCCCTCATCAGGAGGCTCATCCAGGGGTTCCGGTGGCTCCTCCGGCGGACCACCTACCCCCCAATTCTTATCACCATACCCGAAAATTTACAAAGTAGTCGAGCGTCGTATCCCCCGAGGTTCTCAGACAGTCCCAGCCTACTGTGTAGCTCACACCATCCAAAGTGATGGCTCCGCATCCCCTGTACTTAACAGCACGGGTCAGCCTGTTACAATTTATCTCAACGAAACTGAACCTACCACTATATCACCATTAGCTGATCGCAGCCTCACCACTACAAGCTTGCAAGAGCGGGGTGATCATACGGACTGCGGATGTGTGTGGCTATCGTCATGACAATACAGAAACTTGGCCAGTGTAGTTGTGATTTAATTGATCTAAGGCATTTATGGTGGACGGACTGGAAACATGTATATTTGACCGAACTTGGGACACGGCGTTATGGACACGAAACAGCGAGGGGGCACAGCAAGCGTTTGTTTTTGTTTTACATTCATCATCATTATTATTTTATGGCGGAGCAAATGGACGGCTGTAGGTTCTTGGGAGATCCGGTGATTTACGATCCTCCTCGCCGTTGGACATGTTTAAAAGGAATTTAAAGGGGGGAACTAAGGAAGGAACTATTTCATGAGAGAAGACTATGACTTCACAGAATTTTTTGGTTTGCTTTGGATCTGAAACGGATTGAATAGCTGGATGGATGATCGGACTGGTTAGGAAGACCAGATTATGCTACTTTTGCATATATTGTGGTAATCGAAGACCCGTTCGATACTGTATATTGGATTGTTTAGAAGCACCTTCTTATGTTACTCTACTTTTAGGCTCAGCGTTTAGCATAGAAATATTTAACGCGCGAGGAGAAGATGAGAATCATGATCATTATTGCTTTGATCTTATATGTAAAAGTATAATTCTAGTATCTTTTTTGATGGGTTGTTTGTGCTATGTGTTTGACAGAACTATTGTGTGGTGTATGTTGTTGTCATTGTATCTATGATACATTATATGCAGTATGGGTATCTCAGGGCTGCAATGAAATGAACAGCGCCTCGCTGATATCTTACACGGTATGATCTTCCTTCATTTAATCATCTCCCCTCTCCTCGACCTTCCCATCTTCTACCTCCTCACCTCCTCCACCCAGTCCCCCTTCCACATCCAATCCCTCTAAGAACCTCTCCGCCTGCCCCTTCGCCCTCTTCTCCCCCAAAACTCCCCTCCTCTCCTCCACTTCCCTTCTCCTCCTCTCCTTCCCCTCCTCCCTCTCCCTCCTCACTCCCTCCGTCCCACGCCTCAACTCTTCTAATCCCCTCATCCCCTCTTCCCTAACCTTCTCATCCTTCGAAAAAGCATAGAAC
>LLKJ01000468.1:0-25673 GCA_002242865.1 Clarireedia sp. CPB17
ATTTATAAATCATATATCGGAGATTCTGAATACCTTCACTTTTATCACCGATCTTATATATATAGCTATCTATATAGCTAAGGAGTTAATCAAAGCCAACCGCGATATATCACCTTCACCCAAAAACTTTTTGATTGGAAGATCGAAAGGAACTTGAGAGATGTAACGATAGAAAGTCACGATCATGCAGATAACTTGCCACTTAGTTGCATTGATGCTGCGGAATGGGTCACCGGTGGCCGTTACTATGTAGGGATGTTAGCCGCTCTTGGAGTTAGCGCCGGTCGCTGTCAGAATCTAGAATATGTGAGTCGTTTGTAGGCTACTTGTTGGATTTGATGTTCCATCCTGCCGTGGAAGAAGGCGAAGCTAGCATTCGTTGCCGTAGAGGAACATGTCCCGAAAACATGAAAGAGGGGTGAGTAAGACATGCAATGCCACTCCACAACCGAATTTCCTTGACTTAACCATCTCCGAATCACTAATTCACTCCGTAAAACCCCTAATGCATATATATATAACAGGATTGTACTTTAGGGTAAGGGGCTCAAAGGAATCTGGCTAATTAGTCAATCGGGTTGTCACGATAAAACTACGGGAACAAACCCATTGACCCAAGAACTAGACATGGCGCATACGAACACTCACCAACACGCCTCACCACGCCCCACTACGCCTCACCACGCCCTACTACGCCCCGCCCCCGCACCACTTATTATGCACTAACATATACTAACACTCACATGCCTCCTGAAAAGTACCATCGCGAGAGAACATGCTCGTTGCAATTACGGGAACCGAGACCGGGAGGTGGGCCATTTGTGTACGCGCACATAAGCCACCCAGCAGGAAATGCCGTTAGGAGTGGAGATACGAAAGTGATTGAGCCCGCAGTTATTGACAGCCTTCTTCGGGATCTAGAGATCTTCCGCATAGTCGTAACCTAGTGTTAACCTTTGCTGAAGTCTGCTTCGATGGATGTTGGCTTGTCCAGATCTTGCGGAAATGTTAGTGTAGCATATGTTGATGCAGTGAAACACAATATATGCCATCTATGTGCCATTTATGAGCTATAGTAGTATTGTGACTGATACTGTACTTTGCTCCCCCCGAACAAAGGTTAAACTTTGGTCCGTCTTACCATGGCAGAATTTAATCTTTGTTCATGGGGGACGATAGTAGAAGTCTCCATCAACAAGGTTATTGCAAGGTAACTGTCACATTGATGGGATGATGCTCCAGACGATCTTACTTACGCGCTAATAACCCATTCGTCATACAACCGAAGTATTGAAGAGGATTTGTAGATTATCCACGACAAGCCATTGGTTAACATTGTGTCGCAAATCAATCCCTTATCGTGATCCATGTAGACAGAACAGAACAACCCTTTGCTGTGCTGTAAAAGCAGCCAGCAGTGCTATCCCCCAGAACAAAGGTTGAATTCTTCTCCGACTTGTTATCTGAAATTACATTTAATCTTTGTTCAAGGGGAGGATGGTAAGAGTGTACGGTGTATATGCGTATGTTGTTTAGCTAGGCAACGCACTCACTCGCTCTGGGACAATTGAGAATGTACCTAACCAGGATTTCTTATCGGAAGTGGCCTGAACATAGGACCATAGAGATATAGATGGAAAAGCTGTCCTCTATAATCACGTTATCTCATATCTCGTTTTGCTAAGGGATGCGGTCAGCGAAGAATGTAGAATTGGATGATTGGTTAACGATGTGATCATGCTTTTTCGTATTTTGTGTGTCGTCATCGGCTGTTGATAGACCATGTGACATGACTCACGTGCTTTAATTCTGAAATCAATCTTCCTTCATCTGCAGTGAGAAAAACAGACTGTACAAGACTTACATCTAGATGCATTCATGAGAAAGAAAAGTATCGCTGTACCTATGGGGCAGGTTTCTCAGGAGTTGATATAGCCGTGCCCAGCGTACACACAACTGCAGAGGACCACGCATTGCCGTCATTGGTACCTAAATGGGATGACCTCATCTTTTTATTTTGCTTCACCACCACAGGATTTGTTTAAAAAGGTCTGATCTCTCGAACTCCAGACTAAAAGCAGGCAGAACTAAATTCATGAACCAAGACTAGCAGCATTAAGTATACAAAAGATCGAACGGAGTCCGAATCTCAAACATGACGCGCGGCAATACCCAAGAAGTTAAAGTCCACTACCGCGGCCAAAACGTGCACGATGACTTTCTGGTCTATGTGGCCGACGCAGATCTCCTCGTGAAGTGGAGGAGGGACAAAACCATTTCTATGACAGAGGTAATCGACAGCTATAAGGTATTTGTAACACATAAGTGAGGTTCCTGGTCACACAATCGATTGGAAGATGTCTAATTGTTAAAAAGGCATGGCGCACAGGGGATATATGACGCGGCATCGAACGCTGAGCTGGATAGTGAGTTTGGCACGCATAAAATCGAAGAGATCGCAGAGAAGATACTCCAAGATGGCTCAATCATTCAGAATAAGGTAAGTATTAACTTTCCTGAACAGAAAGACAAGTCAGTTAACATTGCCTAGTCTTCAAGCAAGGAGGGAGATAGAAACCCAACGAACGGGCCGGGAATCAGTAGCAACAGCGGAGTCCATCAGTAGGGCTTTTTTAATTTCTCATGGGAACAGAATAGCAGCAGGAGAGGCTGCTGCTCATCAGTTCCGAGTTTGAATTTAACTACAAATAAAGAATCTACTGTTCCTAGACATGAAAGTCTTCACTACTCTCTGTATATGACACTTGAAGCTCGTCATGTTTTCGCGAGTTGTTATTTCTACTCACAACTGACGGTTTACTGAGATTCGAAATTAATGATTAAATCTGGTTGGTGAATCTATATCAGGACGTTCATTCATGCGAAGGGCTAGTTTCATATGCTGGGAATTCAATTTCAACGCGGTCTGCTTATCACTAATGTGAGAGAGCCGGCCATAGATGTTCGCAGTGTGATATTGTCTCGACCCTCTCATTCTCTGACCGAGATCCCCTATCATTGCTCTCCTATTTGAATTCTTCAAGGACACTTTTCCGCTTTTCATACTTTCCGATACTATGCCATTTCATATCTAGCCTAAAGTACTCCGGGCCGCCTATCTTCAATCCTCTCTCATCTCCTGTCCAGAGTGGATGCCCCGGCATGCTGATCACTGTGACCTTTAGTCCATATCTCAACTCTTGGGACCCAACCGCTTCCCCGGTCCTCGCCAAGGACTAAAATGAGATCGGGTACAGTGCATAGAACCTCCGATTCATGTATATTCTCGGCATCCGTATACGCAGCATACAGGAACTCGTTCTGGAACGGGATGATAAGGTGTCTCTGCTCCGTGGACGTATCTCCAGTTTCGAGCTCGTCCTCTGCCAAGGGTGCAATTAAACAGCGCCCAACTGTGTAGCCACCCTTGCTTACATCTCTGTTCACATCTATTATCTTCCCAGTGAAGAGAACTCGACCCGGCATCACATCAAACTCAAATTGTTAGCAGATTGCAGCATCAGAGTGAGAATTCAAAGGCTTACAATAGCGCCCGCGAAGTTTGTCTTGGATTTCTTAGCCATGTGTACTGCCCTTCCAAGATACCACGATTGAGACACGGTATTGGGAACTGCAAACTTCTTGATTACCGACGCACGCAGCGGGTGGGCTACAATTGACGTTTTTAGGCCGAGCTCAATGCATGTTGCTCGCAGCATCTTCTCCAAGCGAGCATTGGATTCCGCGTGCTAGTAGCATTAGCTGGAAAAGTTTCATAAGAGAATTGCGTGCCTACCATTACTACCGAGACATTACCTTTTGCATCAGCCATTGCGCATGGGGCTATTGGATGCCCATATACGTAAGGAGTCCCTAAGAAAGTGTTAGCTAGCCTTAGAAACTTCGATTTCTCAGGCATACCATGCTCCATGGATGGATAAGCCCTCCCCACCATGTCTGCATCTATGGTCGGCCTGTCATAATGCACGCTTGTTGGAAAGGTCGCAAGTCTTCTTGGTTAGCAAAAAGTCTTACTTCGGTAGGGTTCGTAAAGGTAGAGTTACCCATTTCCACCACCAATCTCATCCGCGAGCAGCGCTTGAAAGTCCTGGATCCCAAGTATCTTATTGAGCGCATCGATGGCTGTAGGAATCTCGGTTCCCGCAGAGGTTCTCTCACCACTAACACTCGGTGCACCGTACCAAGCACCAAAACATACCAGATCATCATCTTTCAATGACTGCGGAGATATAACCCTCATACTACCCTTCCCACCTTTTCTCAATGCACCTAACGCAACTAGATATGCCAAGTAGCTTGGTCCGCCACCACCGGTACCTAATATACCTGTACCGCAAGCGATGAACTGGAGGTCGACTTCAGATAAGTACCAAATGCCATCCCGGACATCTGGTCGGTAAGTGGGGATGTCGATGTCTAGACATGGCATTGTCAATGTTTTGTGGCTGTCGGGATCGACAGCTTTCTTTTCCTCTTCCCAATCGTCTTCGGAATTGCCGTCAAACGTCATCGTTGAGCCCTTCCAAATTCCACTTTCAGGCGCTTGCAACTTGCCGATCGCTTTCACCTTGATGCGAGTAGCTTTATTCGAAACATACTGCAGAGGTACTTTCTCGATCGCTACGATCCTCACGTTCTCTGGATCAGCACCCCTTACAATTACAGTATCAATGGCAACCTTGGACACAGACTTAGCCACATCTCTCTCGTCCTTGCCAACCAAAATCTCAATGAGATCAACTTCACCTGCTACTTTAGCAATAGCGGCACCCACGGCATTTGCAGAGTCGTGATGTTGGGGGTATGGTACATGTAACACCATCCAGCTCATCCATGTAGACGATTGACCCTCCACCAACAAGCAAAACGGCGACTGGAGCAGAAGATACCTTTATTCTATCAATTGCTTGCTGCAGTAATGCCTTGATGCCCTTGCGAGCTCCACTAAGAGCATGCTAGGATATCTTCGACGTAAAGTTAGTGTTTCCAATCATCTTCCCCCCTGATGCAACTACAATGTCTGTGGCTGTCACAACATCACCACCAAATACCAAAGCCTTCCTTGTCAAATGATGACCCACAGAGCCTGGACCAACTGTAACCTCGCCATTCTCTCTTACGCTAACCCGGCTCCCACCACCAAGCCCAATAGATAGCACATCAGGCATGGAGAAGGCAGTTCTGACTCCACCGACCTCAACAAAGTTTGGTGCCTGTCTGGGGAATCCCGAGGGTAGAAGGGCACAGATATCAGTAGTTGTCCCGCCAATATCGACAAATAATACTTGCGAAGTTGGTGACGCTTCAGTGCCAGATCCAGTTTTGTCCAGACCAGCAAGGAATGCTACCCCAGTCATGCTGTTTGTGGGTCCACTTGCAAACGTCTTGATTGGCAATTTGGCAGCTTCATCAGCTCCAGTGACTGTACCATCATTCTGGGTTAGATACAGAGTACAGGATAGTTCCAGCTTACTGATGGCCTTCTTAAAACTATTGACGGTTGTCTTCGCGACCGCTAAGATGGACGCGTTAAGAATAGTAGCGTTTTCACGTTCTAGTAACCCCACTCCACCAATGGTGTGCGAGCATACGATGTCCAGATTAGGCCAATGTCTGAGCATTACCTCCTTGCATTTCTCCTCATGGATTCCAGAATGATCGAGGGGGGAGAATACACCGACAAGTGCTACTTTCGATATACCCTGTCTACCGATATCAAATGCGGTTTCCTCGATCTGTTTTGGGTTGAGAGGCATAATCTTCCTCCTGTCAATCTCTAGTCCTCCATCAAGGAAATAAACTGGCCCGTGCATGATCTTCTTCAGACCTAACGGGCAATCAGAAAATGGAGGAATCTCTCGTGTTGACGGACCGCAAAGTCGGACAACAGCAACTTTGCTTAGACGTCTCGTATCTGCTTCAACGACAGCATTGACAAAGTGGGTGGTGCCAATTGTGACGCTAGCCACTTGCTCCTTCGCAACCTTGGATTTCGAGAGGACTTCTTTGACGACGGAAACAATCCCACTGGTAATGTCTACGGTCGTGGGTCGTTTGCTAGAGCAGATGACGCCCCGAGTTGGGTATCAAGTTGCTGGATGTTTAGGATTGCGCAGTCTGTGTTTGTGCCACCGACGTCGACTCCGATCCGGAACATTTTAAAAGAATGGGTTATGATCTAGAAGATGACAATGATAAGAGTTAAGACAAAATTTGAGTCTTTTGTAGTACTTACGGAGATTTGTACACTTGGTCTGGAAAATTGGTGAGTTGATGATATGCGTCTTCGAATAGCGAGGCCACGCAACTAAAAGAAGGTAACAGGGAAGGTAAAGACTCTCAGCGGGCAGATTCCGGAGCGAAGATGAAATTAAAGGCGCAATGTGCGCCCAAAAGAAAATGATTGTAATTGACTTCTCCGGAACATTTGAACCCTGATAACAATGTAACTGTCGACCTCTTTGGAAATAGACCTAGGGTCCATATCTGGTGTTTCGTCAGCTTATCTCGACCCATGTTACGTATCCCTGTCTCGTTATCGACAATACCCCTCAATATGCCGTGTAACACTACGTTCAAAGTGGGAGAATGCCGGGACGGGTTCGAATTGCCAATTTGGCACTAATCAATTTCAAAGCACTAAGGTGTTCTTCGAACATGATAAGGAAGGAGGTGGGACACTTGACATTTCCGCATGCAACTCACTTCGTCGTTATTCTTGTATATATTCGGAGATGTATTTCTCGCAGCGGTTCAAAAGATTCGAGGTTCAGTCCGAGACGGAGACCACTCGATGGATCAGCGACGATATAAAACCCATTGAAGCCGGCCGCAGAACATAGGGTTTCTGGACGTTCAACAATTACTGTAAGATCTAGTCAAAAGCTAATTGAATATTGGGCTGGGTTAATTGGCACAAGGGATCCTCATAAACTCGAATATCTCAACATACCTTACTGGAAGCTCTCTAATTGCTCTAGGCTTGACTTGGTGGCAATCCATTATTTGTAAGAAAAAGAGAACAATCGGTGTTCAGGTGTTATGGACTGATGGTACAACAGCTATCGTAGTTGGGAATGTATTGGCGACAATATTCGTTGTCCTGAACTCTGTTCCTGGTGGATCCTATCATCTCGGCTTCCCGGTGGTGAATCGATACGTCTGGGGTATGTATGGAAGTCAATTTGTGATTTTGAATAGAATATTACTATCCCTGGGTATAAATTCACCACCCTACATGAGGTAATCGCTAACACTCTGAAAAGTGTGGTATGGCTTCCAAGCATGGGTGGGAGGGGAATGTCTCTACGTCTGCCTGCTAGCACTAGATCCTCATCTCGAGAAACATATTCCAAACCATATCCCAGAGTCGACAGGGATGACAACTGCTCAGTTCGTAGCCTATATTCTGTTTAGTTTACTATCTCGCCCAGTAATTTGGATTCGTCCCAACAAACTCAAAAGGTTCTTTTGTAAGTGTTGAGACTCTTCGCATTGCCTATCCTAAACATATTTTTCTATGTTTGAACGCATCCACAGCTGAATAACTGACATTTCACCCAGACGGCTCCAGTGCAACAATTTTGCTCTTCGAGCTCGTCCTTCTAATTTGGGCCTTAGCAACCATGGGTCCCTCCGGTTTTGGGGACACAATATCTAGCAAATTCAGTGCTGATGGGAGTTCCAGCTGGCTGATCGCATACGGCATAATTAGCACAATCGGATCCATCTCTGCTGGAATTCTGAACCAAAATGACTATGTACGATTCGCGCGCAAGCCTAAGGATGCCATTCTTGGACAAGCATTCGCCTTCCCTTTGTACGGGATATCATGCTCTGTAATTGGCATCCTTGTCACAGCGGCGACGCAGAATCGCTTCGGAGGCGCGATTTGGAACCCTCCCGATATCTTCTCAACGCTTATAGCCAATGGCGGAGCTCGAGAGCGTGCAGCTGGTTTCTTTGCCGGGGTCGCGCTCGTTGTGTCGCAAATTGGTGTCAATGTTCCTGGGAACGCGCTCTCGGGGGGCTTCGAATTCGCTGCTACGTTTCCAAAGTATATTAATATTAGACGAGGAGCATACTTGACTGCTTTAATGAGTGTGGCCTGTAATCCATGGAGATTGGTAAATACTGCTACGGTCTTTATTTCCGTCCTTGGGAGCTATAGCGTGTTCCTTGGCCCGATGATAGGGTTGATGATTTCCTCCTATTTTGTTATGCGTAGAGAAGAGATCAAGGTTGATGATCTTTTCGTTGGAAATAGAAATAGTGTCTACTGGTATACCTGGGGTGTAAATTGGCGAGCTGTCATTGCTGTGAGTATTAATCGCCTCTCAAAGAAAGGGTATGCTGATATGAGATAGTGGATTTGTGGTGTTGCACCTTCCATGCCAGGATTCGTCGCTTCAATCGATACGTCACTTACTGTTCCGATCGGTTTGATGCATCTGTACTATATCTGCTTTTTGGCAGGATTTGCTATTAGCGCAACTATCTTCTGCATTCTACATTGGGTATTCCCAGCCAAAGACGTTGTTCATTTTGTTGCTAGCATTTCGTCACCCAAACTTTTGATAGCCGAGTATCAAGACCGATGGGATTCGGAGATAGTGAGATTACGGACGATGGGAGCAAAAATGCTTACGTGGTAGATAGAGAGATTGCTTAATTGATGAAGGACCTAGGGAGAGTGATGAATTATGATATTTAGGGGCCTTGACGTATCCTTGGTGTCAAAGAGTCGACTTTCTTCTAAGCTGCGACTAAATTGAGCACTTGCGGGGGCATCGACGCTATTGTCGCAAACGCCGGAGTTGTTGAAGAAACCCAACGTCATTGACATTCTCGCGGCTGCATTCCTTGCTCAAGCCTGGAGGAAACATGTAATTGATCATCTCTGGGGCTGTTGCTACTTTACTTATCCTTGACATAGAACGTATTTGTATTTGCGCATGGTGGAGGTACTCAGACTTTCTTGCGCTGATCACTGTTGATGTGCGGTAAATTTATTTGGCTAAGAATACGATCTAATTAGAATCTTACGAATGAATGAAAGAATCGGCTTAAGTTAGATCTTCTTTAACTGTGTAAAAAAATCCAAGACTTTATATATTTTATCAAGCTCGAAGTATACCAACAGTCCTTGGTTCTTATCTTCTCTGCAGAGATCTGGGCGCTCTTCACTCTCTTAAGCTAATGCATCTTCATTCTAACACAGGATCCTATCTGCTCAAGCCTGACATCTTAAAGAAGCTAAAGAAATCATTTCTATTTATTAACAAAGTATATTATATTCCTCAATCTATACTTCGATAATTCAATATTTCAAAACTTAGCCCCGGAAATACTATATCGCATACTATAGGAAAATTCCTTCTCAATCAAATATTCTAACTATTGAAATTGAAATAGGTAACAAAAGTTGCCTCTGGAATTTCCTTTTATATCCCGTTGCTTTAGAAAATATATCGCTATGATAGCATATCTAAAGAAAGGTATTGGAGATTCCATATCAGTCGGGTCTATACTTTCATGGCTTGCCCTTGTCGAACAGCCATGATTCCAGACCGGCCGAACAAGGCTTTCCGCTCGAACATGCCGTCACTGGCCCCCTTGACATGTGCTTGCGTCGAAAGATAGCCCGTGCTTATCAACGTTCTTAGATTTTTTCGTAGTGCTGGATAGACCCTGGTGTCGCTTTTGGCGTCCGTTGACATGGGACTTCCTAGGCTGAACGTCTCCCCTTCAAGCATTGCAATGAGAGGATGGAAAGAATGATTTTCACCAGAATCAGCAACGAGGTTGTTCACAGCCCGGACCCATTCCATGCCGCTGAGGGGTTTAAGGACGTGATCTAACTCCTCATTCACAATCGTCCAAAAGTCACCAACAACTACACCAGTGTTGATATGCCATGCTTTCGGAGTACTTTTTTCTGATTTCAGGTTGGAGATTATGATCGAGGTCGCAACTTCTTCGACGTCTGCAATGCTGAGCCAGTAATTCTGGTTGTCAGCTGGGTACCCGCTAATGTTGGCACATGCTTGGACTAGCCTCCACAAGAAGTCATCTGTGTTCGGAATTCCTTCTTTCTCTGTACCGATGATCAGCCCAGGTCGTACTATCGCTATGTTGTGTAAATATTGACTACTGGCGAATCGCGACGTAAGTTCCTCGGAAACAAATTTGGTCTGATTGTATCCGGTCGTATGCTGTAATTGAGCGGTAAATGTCGCCCAGTCCATATCCGGCGCTCTTTCCGCTCCTCCAGAAACGTAGGTAAAACTGCCTGGTACAGACCATTGACGAATGGCAGAGAGCAGTTCTAATGTCGAATCAACGTTAGCCGCCTTGAGTGCGGAGTATGGCGCTTGCCATTGCACAAGGGCTCCATTGTGGATGATGGAGTCAACTCGTTCGTTGGGGTGGCAGTTCCCTGTTAGGATATTCCATTGTGTTGGTAAGAGGCCTAACTTGGATGCTGCGAGGTCCCCAGACCAACATTCGATGCGCGGCCTGGACGAAGAAGACCACCATTGTCCAATTGACGCTGCATGAATGATGCGATCTAAGGCGCTTGCTTCGTCAGAAGCCCTTACGTGAACAATAACTTTCTTGACCATACAGTCATTGAGTAATTGGCATAGTATCTGCGAGCCAAGATACCCTGTTGCTCCAGTGAGGAAAACAGTCTTCCCAGAGTTTGTGGGGATTTGCATCTGTGTCAAAAACTCGTCATACAGGTCTTGAATTTGTTTTGCAAGATCAACCGCCTGATATGTAGGGTGAGTTGCGGTTCCCATCTGATGATCAAGTACTGTTCTAGCCAACGCAGATATTGAGAGCTTATCGTCGTACAAAATCGCAACAGACAATTTGACGTTGTACTCTTTTCTAATGAAAGTCAAAATATTGATGAGTTGGATGGAGTCCAGGCCAAGCTCTGCTATGGTCAGATCCTTTCCAATGAAATCTGCTGCGGCGTTTGTATCCCTCGCTGAGTGAAGGTGCAGAATCTTTTCACTCAGTTTCAACGCAATCATGTTTTCGGGGTCAATCATCGGTATCTCCTTCTCATCTTCTTGAAGCTGGAAATAAGACCCGCTAGGACTAATAATCTCCTGTCGCAAGAGCTTCCGGTCAATCTTCCCCGAGGGAAGGGTGGGAAGATTTGGCACAAGAAGGTAGCGGCTGGGTACCATATGGTGAGGTAATCTTTCTTTGAGAAGTGTTTTAACATCCGATACAGTTCGAATATTCGAATCGGAGAGCAAAGGAAGTAACTGCTGCGGTTGGTGTGTGGTTTCCCATAATCTATCACAAAAGATGAATGCTATGAGCTCCACCGATTTATCGTCTTTTGAGAGCTCTACCGCCACTTCGGAGGCATGGGAAAACATTTTTCTGATATGGTATTCAACCTCACCGATCTCAACTCGCTGACCACGGATCTTTAATTGCGCATCTTTTCGTCCTTCGAATATCAAGCTACCGTCTACGTCGTATCTGACCAAGTCGCCAGTTTTGTAAAACAGTCTTTCTACGCCTGTTGAATCGACAGTTCGGAGCGCGTTTTTAACAAAGTTTTCAGCAGTCTTTTCAGGGGCATTAAGATATCCTCGACCCAGAAGAGGTCCCTCGATCAGCAATTCTCCCGTAGCACCTATCGGCACCAGTCTTTCCTGGTCATTAGGATCCGCGATCCAGCCTGAGCCTAGAATAACGGGACCAATGTTGGCTGGCACGGTGGATTTGGACATCCTTCTGTTGATTGTACTAATCACCGAGCACTCCGCGGGACCATAGGCATTCATGAGACACAATTTGTCTACCCATACATCTCGTTGATCCTTTGGTAGCTCTTCACCAACCAAGGCTAACTTTTCTAGACCTGGAACATTGTCCGGCGATATTTGCCTTGCAAACGCGGGTGTCAAAGATGCGACATTAACATTCATCGACTGGATGGCATTTTCGATACCTCCAAATTTATCGAATTCAGAAGGCACGCAGATACAGCCACCAGCCATCAAAGTCGAGACAATCTCCAAAATACAAAGATCGAATGCAGGTGCTCCGAAGTTCAAGACTCTTGATTCATGGCCTAGTTCGTAGGAATCAATATGGGCGAGAGCACCGGCGTAGTAAGATCCAAAAGTTATGACGACGCCTTTTGGTTGGCCGGTAGACCCGGATGTGAAAACGACATACATGGCGTTCTTCAAGGATAGCCATTCAGAACATGGGAAACGGAGTTCTGGATTTCGCGCTGTTCTAGAATTGAACAAACCATCCGCCTCATATGCGGCATCATCCACAACTACTTCCCCAACAGAGATTTCTGAGAATTTGTTGCGACATGCTGAAGAGACCAGCACGGTCTTCGCGTCGGTGAGCTCGATGATAGTCTCTAGTCGATATTGGGGATGGGCTATGTCGAGCAGTGAAAATGCTGCTCCTGTTTTCATCACAGCGAGTACTGCGACGGTCATCCAAAGAGACTTTTCGAAGCATACTGGCACGATAACTTCAGGACCGATGCCATACTGAGAAACCAGATAGGCGGCTAACCTCGAAGACAAATCATCTAATCGTGAATATGATACTTCTCCATCCCATGCACATATCGCTATCGCTTCAGGACGTGTGGAACATTGTTCGTTGATCGCATCCAGGGAAAACCCATCCGGTCTCTTTGGTTGCAAGTTCCAATGCTCGATTTGCTTAAGATCTTGAGGGCTCACAAGATTAATCTCTCTCAGAGATTTAGAAGGGTGGCTCGATCCCAGTTGTCGGATGATATGCTCAAGCTGGAAAAGAAGCCTTTGAGTTCGTGCAGAATCAATGAATGTGCTATCGAACGATGCAGCAGCTCTCATCCTGCCACTGCTAGTTAGGTAGCACTGCAGTGTAAGTGCATAATTGAGGAAATCGGGACTGACAGACCCGTAGTCGCGTTCCATCAAATCATCAAAAGACGGTCGACCGTCCTCTTCCCCTACGAAGTGAACTGCTAGAAGGTTCTGAAATTCACAAGCTCTTGCCGTATTTTGATTGATCTCCTTGATTGTCTGAAGCCCAACATGGATTTGAGGAATCATCTGGGTAAAGAGTTTTTGCGTACTTTGCAAGTAATCCGAAACCGATTGTTCGTAAATGATTTGGAAACACACTGGGACTGTGGATAGTGTGGGGCCCATGATTTCATCGATCCCTGCAAGATCTACGTTGCGTCCATTCAGTGTCGTGCCGTAAGATATGGTCGAAGAGCCGAGCTGGCTAGATAGGACGAGCGCCCAGGCCGCCTGTACGATAGTTGCCATCGTAACTCCGGGCGTGCTGACCATAAGCGGCGCCGTGTTATGCATCATACTGCTGTCAGGTCGAGGTAGTCGCGTACCGTCGGGGTGAGGCGATGGGAACGGCAGTACATCTTCCACGGGAGCTGATAGCTTGGACTCCCAAAATAATCTTGACCTGCCGTTTTCATTCGCTACTTGGGCGTATTTGACGAAATTTCTGAATGGCGGCCGCGTCGACAGTGTACCCTCTTTATAGACTGTTGCAATATCCGCTAGCATGAGCTCTATCGAATAACCATCATAAATGCTGTGATGAGCAGTCCAGACCAGATGTGTCTCAGAGATGGCAAGACGCATCATCGGCTCACCAAAGTCAATGCCTTGTTTTCTATCAGTTTCAAGATGACTTGAAAGGTCCACGAAAGCCCTCCATTCCGGTAGCCAGTCTTTCACGACAACCTGCAGCACTCGAGTATCCAAAGCAACTAGTCGTGTACGAAAAATTGCATTGCGAAGAATAACCGTATTCCAAGCTTTCTTCATTCGCTCTCTATCAATATGTTTTGACAATTTGAAGGTATGCTGCGCGACGTATGCTCCTTCTGAAGTCGAGGAGAGTACGAAAAAAGCATGCTGCAGTGGTGTACATGGGTACAAGTCCTCGATCTGATTCGACTGAACTTTGCATTGCTGTGCAACATCAGCAATCACTCTTGCAAAAACAGCTTTCTCGGCCGTCTTCGAGCCCTGAAGCTGCGATGACTTAGTCATCATGTGCGCACGATGAAGAACTTTGAAACGGGGAAGCGATCGAATATGGAGCTACCGTACGCGCGAAGTCTCGGCCACGGAAATAGGGGAGAGCATACTTTCATACGAAAAATATGGTAGAAATGCACGATTCCCCGTTCGAAATTATTCTTACGGCATCACAATGCAACGCTGCACAGATAGCCCCTACTAAGGAAAGCACTAAGGAAATCGCGAAGGAAACCCACCAAGGATTTGGTCGGCCAGGGATACTCTACTTACATAAGAGGAGGGGACATAACGCAGTCAGCAGCAAGGATCGCGATCACGCGAAAACCAGGGAAAATAGAAGTACGAAAAGTAATTCGAAAGTAAAACCAAAAGCCACTTTTCGTTTTGCATCTGACAACCTATCTGACAATCTGACAACCCACTCGTAAACTTGTGAACTATTCTTGTGAATCACATAATTTGTGGTGTTGAAAACCGTCTTTCATCATGAGCTACACTATTCCCATCGGAGCTCCAACGAGCGTGTCATCGGGAGCACCCGAGACAAAGATGCATTCTTTCTATCCGCAAGTACAATTCTTTAATCTCTTCGGGAAGGCAAGCTAATTGTTTCACAGCTATGCAGACAACGGCGGATCCATTCTAGGAATTAGCAGCAGCGACTTCGTGGTCATCGCGGGAGACACCCGCTCGACGAGTGGCTACTCGATCAACTCCCGCACCGAGTACAAAGTGTTCCGCATCGGCGACGACGAGCGAATTGTCCTCTCCGTAGTGGGATTCGGTGCCGATGGTAGAGAACTTGCTGAACGCCTCAACACCGTCGTCAAGATGTATAAATTCAAGCACGGGAGACCCATCACCGTTGAAGCCTGCGCACATCGACTATCGACACTTCTCTACGATAAACGTTTCTTTCCCTATCAGCTGCAAGCTATCTTGGGCGGCATAGATCAGCAGGGCAAAGGAGCTCTGTATAGTTATGACCCAGTGGGATGCTATGATAGGTATACGTGTAGAGGGGCGGGGTCGGGCGCGAGTTTGATGATACCGTTCCTCGATAGTGCGGTGCAGTTCAAGAACCAGTATATTCCTGGCGCTGGGGAAGGAGCGGAGTTGCAGCAGAGGCCTAGAGAGGTGATGTCGAGAGAGGATGTTGTCAGTGTGATTAAGGATGCGTTTGATGTCGCTACCGAGCGACATATTGAGGTCGGTGATGGAATACAGATGATGCTTGTTTCGAAGGACGGTATTAAAGAAACTTTCATGCCTTTGAAGAAAGATTGAGTAAGTTGGGTCTGAAATTACAGCATATTTATCAATTTACTCACAATGCTGATCTAAGTACTTCCTGTCTTGAACATGGTATCCGAGTGCCCTATCGTCGTTGTTAGACTTTAAGTGTATATATCACGTTTCCGAAAAGTACTTTCTCAAATACCGGGATTTCTGAATCATCTTAATTGAAGACACAGGAAAAACATTATCAGAAAATGCGCACTAAATAACCATTTGTTTTGGAAAGATTTACTCTCTGCCTTTAGATATGCCCCGCAGTTTACCTTCATACAGAAACCACACTACAAGTACGATAAATGTCCTTCTATTCATACACAAAAAATCCGAATCTATCTCCGACATAATTCATGCCATATTCATCTTCAAAATCCTTGCCGCCATCTCTTGCGTATCAAGAAGCGATGGTGGATATCCCTGCAATTCATCTATCTGTTTCCATTCCGTCAGAAATATGTCCAACGCTTCATTTAACCGTTGTCGCTTTTCGTGGATGTTTCGTTCATTGAAGCGACCGTCTTTCGGAGAGAAATCAGCGGTAGTCGAATCGTAAGAAGAGTCGTTGCTTCGGTTTCGATTTCGTTCATGGATGTATGGGGAATGGGTAGTTTTGTACCGTCCAACTAACAACGTCTTCCTCCTATTCATTTTCGTTGCTACTTTTCTTTGTTTCGTATGTTTGGTTTCGAACAAAATGTCGTCTGAGGATGGTGGGGTAGTAGTGATGGATAGTGATTCCATTGAGATGTCGAGACTACGCTCAGAAGTTTCCGATTGAGAAGTGGCTACTTCTATGGGTGGTATACTTTCATAATCGATCAAAAGCTCTTCACACTCCAACTTTGGGGAAATTGGGAAGGAGTAGCTTTCCACACCGGTAATGAAATCCACTACCGTATCTAGGTATCTCCTCTCAGTACATACGGCATGAGCGCCTGGATGCACAACCTTGACCGATCTATCGCCACCAATCTGTGCCCTGTTAACTGCATCCACCATTTCCACCGTAACAACTGGATCCCATTGGCCCGAGAACTGACAAAACGGTGTCTGAATCCGTGGATTCTCATAGAACGGCGCATATCGCTTCGTAACCCCCATCAACGCTCCATATGTGATACCAAACTTAAAAGGCGGATGTGGTATGTCTTTGAAAGCATCGGGGAACGGAAGGGTTTCCGGTGAAACTTTTGCTTCCCGCTCGAAGGCTTCCCGACGCACGTCTCCTTCCAAAAGCGACGAGAGCATGATAGCCATCAGACCTCCCTGCGAAAACCCTATCACTCCATCGAAAGGACCGTAAGTTCTGAGATAATTTGCTAGCAACTGCAAACTGCTAAGAAATCCCTCCGGTGGATCATTGTGATCATGCAGTCTGAACCAAGCATGGCAATCAATGTCGTCGATATCAGCTTTTTCCAATTCCGCAAATGGTTTATCCTCGTCCTCCGGTTTCTGTTGCGGTACACCAGCAGCTAGCATATCACTCGGTCTTAGCCGAATCGGCGCAGTAGGGTAATGAAATGATGCATCCCGAAATGCATCATGAAGATGCGCTTCTAGCTTCTTGATCTTTTTCTGAAAACATGGACCGCTCTGGGTATAGCCATGCAGGATCAAAATCTTCATTGGTGCGACACAAACGCGGGCGAGGGAGGTACGTTATCGCGCATTAGCATAGTCTTGTTCTTCGCTGTACATAGCCATGATTTGACCGACTGCTCAGATATAGAAAACTCTCTTACAATTCCGGGGATTGTGGGATCGATCACGAGACTGGAAGTTTTCAGGGTGGTTCGCCATATGAGACCACTACGTAGGTCAACGTGGGGGATTCAAACGAAGGAAAGAAGCCATGGAAACATGCAAGGATGTGGATGTATGCTGTCCCAGGCTGAGTCAACGAAGACTAGCTTCTTCGTTTCTTTGATAAAACTACTCCATGCATTTTACTAAACCTTGATGATTAAAATTGGTTAGGTACTGTGGGGAAAAGTTGTAGCTACGCCTCGCCTCTGCATAGGGGGCCGTGGCTTGAAGTCACCGGATAAGCATTATTCCTTCCGTCACTCGCAAGCTGAGCTCTTTACATCTTCAATGTAACCATATTATTAGGTGAGATCTGAACCTGGGCAACGAAGCAAGGTCTATATTACGCCAAGGTTTGCAACGAAGGAAAGTGCCAAGGACTACTTGTACTTACATCAATACTAGTTTCGTGAAACAGGAAATGAAAATTCATCATGAGTCTATGCGCTCACCTCATCCAGATGTCGTCTTCGCAGGATTGTGCCGTCTGACTTATTCAGCTTTGCAATTCATCACGGTCAGGACGAACAAAGATTTCTGAAGAACAGGCGTAGGGGTTGAAGAAATACAACCATGGAATTGAGGAAATCAGCAAGGCCAGGGCTAGATTGGGCAACGTGCGGCGGTGTGAAGCACGTATCAAAACGGCATCTTCTAAATCAACGATGTGGTCTTAGACATTTACGCGAGTAATAGCCTAGAATGAATGGCCGAAGTACCAGTCCAGCTATGACTTGATTCATTCAATTTCTCAAATCACGAGTCTGAGAACATTCAGTATCCTCAGTTCATCTCTTTCCATATACCACCCGTCACTGCATCACCAAGAACTGCTCCGCGCAAGAAATCGACGACCACGCCTTAAGCAAAATCCCAAGCAGCAACTTCACAACAAAACCTCTTTCCCATATCCCGAAAATGGTCTTCACCACCCCACCATGGGTTCCCCAAATAACTTCCTCTCTCCCCGACTCAACACTAGTAGGCGACTTTGTCACTCAACGCACTCACGATCTTTACAACTGGTCCGATGAAAACCCAACCACTATTGACGCCCTATCGGGAACCAGCTACAACATGACAGAGATCCGTTCTCGCGTCACTGCACTTGCAAAGAGTCTTGGTAGGGAGTTAGAGTGGGAGCTCAATAAAGGTTCCTCGTGGGATAAGGTTGTTGGAATTTGTAGTTTTAATACAGTATGATACCAGGCTCAATACGCGGAGTTGATATAATGCTTGCAAGTTGAAACGACTGACAATAAATCTAGATCGATTTTCTGATCCTTTGCTGGGCCGTTCATAGACTCGGAGGTATCTGCCTCCTTCTGCATTCAACCAGCACAGCAGCGGAGATCGAAGCGCACTTAGATGTAGCAAAGTGCAAGGTAATCTTTACCTGTGAACCAATTCTTCACACCATCGAGGTGGTCGGAAAGAGCCGGTCCCTGCAAACCTTCCTTTTGGAATTTCCGAAGCAAACACAGGAAGTGCAAGAACATGTTCAGAAATACAAAACAGTCTCAAAATTGATTGCTGAAGCTCCCACATCTAGTGATCTTCCCGCAATCGTACTAGAACCGGGTCAGGGTAGCAAACAAATAGCATACCTCTGCCCCACCAGCGGAACATCCGGAAAACAGGTTCGTATCCTAATCTCCGCAAGTATTTACGTTAACCAATAAATCCTTTCCACTTAGAAACTCGCCCAGCTCACTCACATGAACGTCATCGCCAACGTTCTACAAGCAGCCACCTTCGAAAACTTCTTCAAGAAAGGACGCACAGAAACTGTCCTCGGTATACTTCCGCTGAGCCATAGTTATGGACTAATCCTCGGTCACTTGCTGGCTTGGCGCGGTGACTGCACAGTTCTCCATGCGAGGTTTGATATGCAGAAGATGTTGGCATCGATCTCGACGTATAAGATTGAGAGATTGTATTTGGTATGGCCATCCCGCTTCCTTGCTTCCAAATGTTCGTTGATGATTGACTATTAACGCTTCAGGTTCCAACTGTCATCGCGGCGTTGACGAACAATGCTTTCCTTTTCGACATGTACGATGTTTCTTCTGTAAAGTCCATTGTAACTGGATCAGCGAGGTTCGGTCCACGAATGGCCGGAGCATTCGAAAAGGTTCAACCTACTTGGCAGATTCTTCCTGGATATGGTGAGTTTCATACCGATAAGGCGGAAGAGATTTATGTTAGCACTGAAGCTCAACTAATCGCCCCTAGGACTCACCGAAACTGGAGTCATCATTTCATTTACAAGCGCACACAACGTTTTCCTCGGATCCGATGGGTGCTTGCTGCCAATGTTACAAGCCCGACTAGTCACTGAAGACGAATCTGATGTTGACTCACATGACCAATCGGGCGAGCTTCTCCTACGCTCACCGAGCATAATGCTGGGTTATCTTGGTGATGAAGAAGCTAATAAAAGGACGTTTGACTCGAAGGGATGGCTGCGCACGGGCGATATAGCCATATTCAGGAAAGATCCAAGTGGAATTGAACATCTATTCATTGTCGACAGAAAAAAGGATATCATGAAAGTCAACGTAAGTAGATTATCGGCCATAGCTTACGCCACAGACCATTCCTAACAAGTTTATCCCCAGGGTTCACAAGTCGCCCCAGTGGAAATCGAAGCACAATTATTGACCCACCCCGCGATAGAAGACGTGGCAGTAATTGCAGCCGCAGACGAAGATGCTGGTGAAAGGCCTTTTGCGTTCATAGTTCGGTCTCAGAATTATATGACTGAAGTTGACGAAAAGACCCTCAAAGCCGACATCAATAAGGAAATCGAAAGATCGATGAGTGAGCCGCATTGGTTGCGGAAAAATATCAGATTCATCGATGAAATACCGAAGAGTCACAACGGGAAGGCGCTGAAGTATAAACTGAAATCTTTACTTAATTGAGATATATTCTCTATATCTTGATATTAACTAGACTGTAGATAGATAGTTATCAAACTATTCGAAGTTATATATTATTGAAATTACTAAAGTGGAATAAGTGAAATTTAGTTTTATCTTTTATTTTATTTTTTAAATAAAAATTATATATTTAGAGTAAATTCTTAAAATAGATTTATTTTCCTAATAAAATATCAAATTAGTTATTATTTAGCTCTAAATTTATAGTTATATAAGAAAACTAGATATATATATTAACAAGAAAAAGAGAATCGGATTAAGCTATCATTAACTATAATTATAGATACAAAGTTAAATCATTGGTTTCAGTTATAGGATAAAACTTTAGATATTGAGATGTGGTCTGACAATACAGTTGGGAAAGTTACGCCGTGCTGACTTCTTCACAGTATAGGTTGGTCTCTAGGTTGGTCTCTATTTCTGTGGCGACCATTACCACACCCACTTATCCGAAACATTATAAGCTCAATCTAACGACTAGAATGAGGCTCGTTCCCCCACGTGTCACACCAGGGGTCCCTGAGAAAATCGCGAAACACGTGGAGCCGATGGCCATCAGATATACATGTCAGCTTACATGATGGCTACGATATTGGCTCCCCGAGTAGAGAGTTGAGGTAATACTGAGAAATTTCAGGCCACGATATATAGCATGATCGAGTCACAGGCTACTAATCCAAGTTTGACCGCTATTTTCTCGACCCATAATTCGAAAGGGAAAGAAAGCAGCAAGAGAGTGGTTCTACGATGCATCCGTCATTCTGGCGATTGTTAATCTTATCCCTGCACGTGGTACTAGGCCTTACGTTCCTTCTACCAAAAAAGCAAAGAGTTGTCCACGAATCATATGTATCTTGATTGTAGCAGTCAGGTTGAAGGATTCTCGCCCTAGCGGTAGGATTTCCGCTTACAATACATTGAACGATCTGAACAAAATGGTAAGTACTCAGACCAATGAAATTCTATACCTCCTGTTTCTGTACAAGGAATAATATTGCCTTGGAACTGACGAATTTCTTGCACCATTGACCTTATAATGGTATGTTATTGTTTCGTGAGAGCCTTTTATTTATCCAATAGCGAGCCTATATGAACGAGAAAGGTTACTCGCCACCATCAACACTTTGATCACTTTATGTTGACATCTCTACTCCTTACGGAATGCACTCAAGCGTCGGTCTTGAATGCGGGAGCTTCTTCGACATGTCATGCGAGCCGGTTCTCGATCCTGACTTCTTATGGATCAACACAGACTTAGACTTCAGCGGCATCAAGTTGCCTCATTCAGAATGCGTCTGTAGAGGAGTGCCTTTGCAAGGACGAAGATTAGCCACAACGCAACCAGATTTCTTCGCAGGAGAGAGGAGTTTAGGCGTCAAAGCTTTCACTCCCAACTACTATCCCGTCAGTACTTCACATCAGTTTTCCAACCACATGAAATGTTCAACACCAGCTTCAGACGTCCTTCCCTACCCTACATATATTCCTCCCGAGCAACACAACTTATTCACGCTATGCGACATCACTTCTGCAAACCTAAACATATCACCAAGTCTCTCAACTAACTCATCACCAACCTCCACCTCCCTCACCACAACCACCCTCCTGCACCCAAACCTCTTCTTCGATCCCATACCTCCCATCCCTACCATATACTCCGCCCCAAACCCAGAGCCCATCCGCTGTTTCGACCACGGCTGCGATGGCCGTACATTCTCCTCCATCGGCAACTATAGACGACATATCAAGGAAAAAACACGGCGCTCGAAAACCTTCCCATGCGAGGTATGCGGACGAACCTTCACAAGATCTACGGCGAGGAATATGCATCAGAAGACGAGCAGGTGTCTTGATAGCGCTTTTTACACGTTTGGGATAGGGATTTAGTTAGGCTGCGAAATAGGTAGTCCAGGTGGGTTTCTTAGTCGTTCAACCCACCTATAGGGCCACCCACCCGGCGGGTACGCACCCATCCGTGGGTCTAGTTCGCAGCCTAGAGTCAGTTTATATATGGATGCTGAATTGAGGAGATGTGGTTTATTAGGGGTGTGTGTGCGATGTTTGAGAATATTATTGTTTGTGTGGGATGAAATGAAGAAGTATGGTCTTTAGTCTGAACGATTATGAAATTAGGAGTTATTCGACATTTTCGAGTCTCGATGGTGGTGCGGGCGAGAACAAGCTCGATGTATAAAGTACAAATCTTCCAGCGCAGGACCAATAGCGTATTCCTTTTACAAGAGTATATATGGCAGTGGGATAAAGTTACTGTTTGGGGAAAGTTAAATAGCTAAGTACCCAAAGAGTGACTAATGATATTAGGGCCCCGGAGTAGAGCGTGATACACAGGTCAACTATCGTCAGATAGGGATTGATAACGAATAAGATATTAGACTAAGCAAATATAATCGCCTGCATCGCCTTACATGAAGGTTGTGGTGCCCTTAGAGAATATAATATAAACTGGAAATAATGTGCCATCTTACACAATGTGTAAGAAATATAAGATAAACCAGTTGCAAATATAAACTAGTGATCCTTTATGAGCAGCTTCTACAAGTCCCTTTAACCCCGTAACTCATTCTGGTATTCCTAGGTTCGCTTTGCGAGGCGAATAAGTCTAGTTCTAGTCTTTCTTTTTTCATTCTGTCCACCATGAAGCTCAAGGTGTTGCTCAGTGAGCTATTCGTGGAATAAAACAGTTGGTCCCACAGCCGGATCTAGAATTTTCCTCACCCTTCTTCTAACTTCCCAAAACTACGTTTTCGCTTCCGGTTGATTTTTTAGCTTCTCTATACTCCCCACAGTCGTCGTATCCGCACTAGTCCCGGTCTCCGTCTCCGTCTCCGCCGTCTTCTTCCCCGCATCCGGCGGATTAACATGCACCCATTCCATACCCGTTATACCAACGATTGAAAAACATGCAAGTGCAAGCGAAAGATATAAAGTATGCGTTACGGCTTTGCTGTAAAGCGCAAGTAAGATGCTGATGTATTCTGGTGGTACAGAATGCCTTAAGTCGATCGCACCAGTGTTCAGAACTTTACTTTGATCTAATTGTGGTATTGATGATGAAACACCCGATGTGAGGGATGCGGTGAATATTGTATTCGCAGCAGATAGCGCAATGGTACCACCTAGTGTCTGTGCTAGAACCATAAGAGATACACCAATCGGGACATCCTCCATAGGTAAGATTGTTTGTGCCGCAAGAACAGTTTGTTGCAATGCGACGCCGATTCCGACGCCAGCGGGGACTTGGTAGCCGAGGATGAGTCGGATTGGGGAATCGTATTTAATTGTTGTGAGTATGCCCATTCCGACGGACATGCTGATGGTTGCGAAGATCATGGAGGGTACGTAGTAGCCGATTACGGGGACGAGAACTCCGGAGACGATGTTGAATACGATGGCGGAGATGATGATAGGGAGGAGGTTGACGGCGGCTTTTATGACGGAGAAGTCGCGGACTGCTTGAAGCCATAATGGAAGCTAGGTGGAAAATTAGATAGGATATGGGGATATAATGGAGAGGCTTACCCAATATTGCAAAATAAATCCTGCTCCGGAAGTACAGAATGAGTACATCATGCCGAAGAAGATGCTCCTGCGCGTGATAATTCTGAGGGGTACAAGACCCGTGTCTTTTTTGCGGATTTGCATGAATATGAAGACCCCCAACAGTACCCCGAAGAGAATAAGCAATATGATAATACGTGCATTTTTCCAAGCGTACGTTGTTCCTCCCCATTGCAAGGCGATTAATAAACACACGATTGATGCAAGGAAAATCGCGAATGATGGAAGATCCAACTTCGATATGTTTTCTCTCCAGTGTGACTTCTTCGGGGGTTTTAGGTGAACCATGAATATCGTTGCAATGAAGGTAGGTACAGACATGATGGGGTTCATCCAGAAGATCCTGGATAATTTTAGATGTTGTTGAGTCTATGGCGCAAGAGAGGGTGACTTACCACCGCCAGGTTGTCCCAGCAATAATGGCACCACCGACAAGTGGACCACAAAGGAAAGATACACCGGAGATAGCACCAAGAATACCGTTGAAGGGGGCGAGCTTCGCACGAGGTAGCGAGTGTGACATTATGGTCAGCACTCCACTTAGAATACCACCAGCACCAATGCCTGCGATGACACGTCCGCTGAGAACGAAGTTAGTATCATGAACGTGGGACGACATCCAGTTAGGCGACTTACAAGATGAAGCCTATCGAGTTTGGCGCCAATGCGCAAATGATGGATCCAAGCTCAAGGACAACAAGGGCAGTTAGGAACACGAGCTTGACAGAGAGCATCGAGTACAACTTTCCGAAGAGAAGTTGGGAAGTGCAATCCTATGAGCCGAAGTTAGCTTGTGAATAGAGATTAATGTGATGCTTTGTGATGTTTGAATGCATACGCACTGTAAATAAATACGCCGATCCATACCTAGGTGGAACTGTTAGCAGTGATGAGGGTCGCAGTGAAGGGAATAATTACCATCCAATGTCAGCCAGTGAATTGAACTCATCTGTAATTGTAGGAAGTGCCTGTAAACAGTCGTTAGTTAAGAGAATACTGTTGAGGGTATGATTTAGACTTACTGTAGCAACGACGACTTCATCCTAGAACATCAATCAAGATTGTTAGCATCGAGTTCGGTATTTCTTATTCAATTTCAGCCACACAAACTTGTACTCACCAACACGACTTGAAACACCGCCACACATAATGCAGCGAACAGCAAACCGAACTTCAGATGACCTGGGTAAACAACCTCATCATCCTCCTCTTTTGACTCTACATCGTTGATAGCTGCTGTGTTCGCTGTATTGTTGTCATCTTCATTCTTTTCACCGGTCGCAGAATGTGGCGGTACAATTGCCGGCGCGCCTTCCAATGTTGATGACATGATTGAAATGTTTTGCACACCAATCAAGAGAGAATACAAGATGAGAACCGCGAGCAGGAGAACAATTCAAGTGAAAGTCTCAATAACTTACGGAAAACCTCAACGAATGCTCGATAATAGTCTTCCTCGTTTTAACGACAGTTCCGTGATTTGAACAACATTTTGTGAGATAGTGTGCTGCCTCTCCAATGTTGCGTCGTTCGGCGTGCCTGATACTTTAGCCTCAGGCACTAGTACAGCGCTACACCTCCTTCCACAACTATTAAGGTAAGCTTTGCTGACATCTAGGAGTAAAAGCGCCCAACGGAAATGGCACCTTTTCCTGATCCTTCCTTTTCTTGGGTATTTTCCTTCGTTTCCGTTCCTTAGGTTACCCTGCAAGGGATTCATCCTTCGGCTTCAGTCGTCAGGTGTGTTCTCGTGCCAGTCTTGCTCACTGAATGCTTACTCCGTACCTTGCAGATTGTTACTTGCGATACTTGGGCTCGTATTCAGACCAAACTCGATGACTCAGACTTGCAGTCTCCTCCTCAGAGTTTACGTAATTTGAGCGGTGTTCGGCGGGATAATCCGATGACCCCAGAGCAATTTGTTTGCTGACTATGAGGTAACGTGGTTTATCAGTAA
>LLKJ01000469.1:0-14909 GCA_002242865.1 Clarireedia sp. CPB17
TCTCCCGCCTCCGCCGCCTCCTCTGCCGGAGCCACCTCGGTCACCTCCCCGACCGCCGCCTCCTCGCCCACCACCACGATCACCACGATCACCACCACCACGACCACGACCGCCACGAGGATCCCAAGACATGCTAAGAGTTGGAATTCGTAGTTTTACCTGAAGATTGATCAGAAAGTGAGTTTTGGGGTGAATGCAAGAAGAAAATTTTGTGGAAGCTGGAGTTCAGCTTCAAAAGAGGGACAACTCGAAATGAACAATAGTGAACATGGAAGGGCATAAATGATATTGAAGTGAAAAGCTAACGAATGCATACCTATGAATTGGGAGCGACTGAAATGACTCAATCGAAAGATGATCGGAATTGGCCGAGTAGAATATACGAATAATGATGCTGTCTAATAAGATATTCAAAATTTTCTAGCAGCGAGAAACTCGATAAATAATATTTATTTTGATAGAGGTTAGAGCTAGAGCCCGACGGTAGCGTATAGTCGAATAGGTAGGAGGGAGAGGTTGAAGGTTGGATGTGTTTGAGGAAGATTCGGGAAACAGGTTATAGATATAGGAAGGAAGCGAAAACTAGTTCCTGCCTCTTCAGTGGCTCTAGAGAGTGAATAAAGATCAGTGAATCATCTATTTGGTCAATCTATCTAGTCATTCGGTGCGAGCAAGCGAAGTGAATTGAAGGTGTAGGGGCTGAGTGACAGTGAGTGGGGAAGATAAGCAAACAGCGTCAACTTACCTTCTGGAAGCTGAAGGCGAGCCTCGCGACAATTGCAAGGCACTTGTAGACGCGCTTGGTGACGCGCTTGGATCTAGGCGTCCAAAGCTTGAAGCTGAGCTTTTATATTGAGATGGTATTTGGAGCAAGATCAATCAAACGAAATAATAATGGATAATCGGAGATGGCGATAGATACTGGTAAGCGGCGGGAGGATTTGCTGCGGAGCAGTGAGGGGAAGAAAGAAAGAACAGAAGCGAAGAGCAGGCTAGCTGGTTTAAATCCGAAATTCGTGATTTCCTGCAAGTTGCCGTCTCAGCCTCTGCGTTTGTGCGTTGGAAAAAAGAAAGCAAGGTTGCGACGTTGCAGCTCAAAATTCCCAGTTATTCTGCGAGTTTACCCCACTTCCACCAGATGCCTAAGGTTAAGAGTATCGCGTTTCAAGCTCGACTATTGAAGATTGAAGATTGAAGATTGGAGAGCGAAAGAGCAAGCGGGGCAAGAACCAGATTCACTGCTGATTGTGAGTGTGATTGTGATTGTGTTATAATGGATACCTTCGTGTTCTGCAACTACTCGCAATCTTACGAGCTCATGAGTCGTCGAATTGAGAGAGAACTCCACCGTCTGCCTCTTGCCTCTGTGTGTTTCGTCATACGCCTTGCGCAAGGGAAGCAATGTCTGCCCGTCAACACGCGTGGTCACATGTTACGTAGCTAGCATCTCTTCTCGCGACCCGTCAAGAATGCTAGAAGCTTCAAATACCGTTGCCAGTCTTAGCCGAGTGCCTGATTGGAATGTACGCACAGCACCTCTACTGGCATCCGTGCGATGGCAAGCAAGGGCCAATGAATTGAGTTTCGGCTCTGGCGACGAGGAACAACAAGTGAGGAGTCATCGTCGTGCTCCTCCTTAGGAGTAGGAGCCGATTCGTCATTATGGTCTTGCTCCCGCTGTTATCTGTCGCACAACATTGATGCCGAATTACTTAAGGCTCTGTGAGAGATGTAGCATTCACGATATTTTATCTCATTGATTGAGTAGTTAGAGAAAACATCTCATTGATTGAGTGGTTAACCTTAGAGCTTCGTTGGCTTCCAAAGTACCGCTCTCGATTACGCCCGTCCTTGTTCAGATGATGCAGCTCACCGTTTTATTTATTGCTGCAGCATTGATATCACTCGGACTACGGGTCGTGATAAAAAGCCGATGGAAATCCTCAACATTCCAGTGTGGTTGCATGGCTCGTCTCAGGCAACGAATCAGAGGGAGAGGAAGTGATTCATAGCCATAACAAAGGTATAAGCTTAATTTTGAAAGAAGCTATCATACCTCACATCCCGGTTACATATCCTTGTCTGACAGGAATACTTCCTTACTGCACATCGGTCTCGCACCTATAATCCAAGTCAAACCGATGACCTTGTACATAAAGTCTTCTAATATCTTAACAAAAGTTTATTTGGACCATCTCTATGCACACGAATAGCAACATATCCAAATTAGCTTGAGCAGGCCAACTGAACATACGGAAATCGAAAGTGCATGCTCGAAATGGATGCAGAAAAGACTGAACACGCCTCCAACACGGAAGGGGAGATGCCATCGAAAGAAGACACCTCGGTGAAGCTGGAATCACAGGAAGAGGTCGACCCACCGAGTCTCGATGGTGAAGAGGCAAACTATCCTCACGGCTTGAAGCTGTATGTCCTATTGGCTGCTCTCTGTCTCTCTGTTTTCCTCGTAGCATTGGATCAAACAATCATCGCAACAGCTATCCCAAAAATCACGGATCAATTCAACAGTATACAAGATATCGGATGGTATGGCTCTGCATATCTCTTAACTACTACCACTCTGCAGCCTTCATTTGGGAGGATATATACTATTTTCAGTGTAAGCATTGGGGATATGGAGGACGGACTGCGGTTAGGGTACTGATACATGCAGATTAAATACACATTCATGACCGCTATCATCGTTTTCGAGATCGGGTATGTGCCACCGCTAACAGTCTTGGATTGAGTCTAACAGATTGCATAGTTCCTTGGTTTGTGCTACGGCACCGAACAGCACAGCATTGATAGTGGGGAGAGCAATCGCTGGTCTTGGGACAGGTGGGCTGTTTTCAGGATCAATAGTGATATTGGCATATTGTTGTAAGTATCTACCTATTGTTTTGTTGGCACACATACTGCATATCTAGATCACATACCTGGCTCCAATTCAATATCGCCCCCGAATGCCTTTCTACTTCTTGCTCTGAACCCTGACTGGAGTACAGTACCATTACGAAAACGACCAGCAGCATTTGGACTTATGTGAGCAGACCCATCTCGCCCGTTCGCCATAAACCTTAGAAATGACTAACATCTGCATCGGCAGTGGAGGCATGTGGGGAATAGCTTCAGTTGCAGGTCCTCTACTTGGCGGTGTATTCACGTAAGGTCAAACCCAATGTTATCGAGAAGACAGTCTGATAACTTGGCATAGTGACAAAGTCTCATGGCGCTGGTGTTTCTATATAAAGTTCGTGAAATCACGCTACCCCTATCACCAACTACTAACTTACTCTTTCAGTCTACCAATCGGTGCCTTGGCCGTGCTTGTGATTGCTGTATACCTCAATATTAATCGGGAAAACAACCCTGACAATCTGTCTATCATTCATCGCATCCAAAAACTGGACCTCATCGGCACTGCAATCCTCATACCCGCTGTGATATGTCTTCTCCTCGCTCTACAATGGGGAGGTACCACTTATGCGTGGCATAGCGCCAAGATTATCGGACTTCTCGTCGGTGCAGCCGTTCTCATCATACTCTTCATCATATCCCAGATCATCCTGGGCGACAAAGGAATTCTGCCCCCACGCTTCTTCAAAAATCGCAACACAGTTCTGGCCTTCATGTTCTCATTCTTCTTTGGCGCAGGTTTCTTCGCCTTGATATTCTACCTTGCTATCTACTTTCAATCTGTGAAAGGAGCTAGTGCGACTAGAGCCGGCATCGAACTTCTTCCTCTTCTCATCTCGACTGTGCTGTCATCAATACTCACTGGAGTCTTGATCACAGTTATCGGATACTACACACCAATAATGATAGTTTGTATGGCAATGTTCGCCATCGGAGCAGGTCTCCTCACCACACTCAACCTGACGAGCCCTTTATCACAATGGTTCGGCTACCAAGTTTTAGCCGGTCTCGGTATCGGCGTTGGATTTCAAGGTGGCATCGTAACCGTACAGACAATTCTTCCTCTGGTGGATATACCTGTCGGCACAGCATGCGTATCGTTCTTCCAATCTCTCGGCGGCGCACTGTTCATATCAGTCTGTCAGACACTTTTCCAAAATGGATTACTCAGCGGCATTTCAGAGAATGCGCCACAGCTGGATCCGCAGATCTTTTTGCACAGTGGTGCGACGGAGATCCGACAGATTCTAACGCAGTTAGGCCAGCAAGATGCTCTGAATGGGATATTGAAAGCTTACGTTCTTGCTTTGTCGCATTGTTATTGGGTGACGGCGGCTTGTGCGATCGCATCATTTTTCGTTGTTTGTGGATTGGAGTGGAAGAGTGTGAAAAAGGGGGGTGGACAGGATAAGGCGAGGGAGATAAGTATGTGATGAGGAATTGTAGATTGAGATTAAGGTCCGTTTTGGGACGTCAGCGGGTTGACAACATGTTGGAGGTGGACATCACATCTGTATTAGTAGGAAAAGGGGTTTGATGTCTGATATATATATGTCGTTAGATTCATAGACTTCTCTTCCTGTCTGTATGTATAAAGTACTGTACAGTAATAAATACACAATGTCCACTCAGTATCTCACTGTTAGAAAACAACTTTACCGCAATCCTAAATCCCGAAAACAACAACCCAACTTCATCTGCCGGAAAACATAATATAAGCTCCATAAAGTAAGTAGCAAGGGTATCCTATCCACAGAAGTAAGTACCTCGCCAAGTCCAAACCCACTCTTCCCATTGGCGCAGAAACTCTACCCCGTTCCCCGCAGAGGTTTCTCCAGATTTTCTTTGAAATTTCCCCACATCCTTTTTCCCACAGCCATGCACCACACTCCAATCCATGCTCATCATCTCAACCACACCGGTACCTGACAAGCTTGACAAGCACCCACCTTTCCAAACCCTAAAAAAGGCGCCTCCGCAACTACTAACCCTCCCCATGAATANNTATTCATGGGGAGGGTTAGTACACCTGGGGCAAAAGGACCTTGTATAATCATATCTCGCTTTCACCAACTGACTTCCTCCCCAGGTCTACAATAGCGCAAACATGGGTATATACAAGTGGGTACGAATACGCATTGAACGGGTCGAAAAAGCTTGGAATTATTCCGAAGCCATGGAGAGAGAGATTTAAGAAGAAGAGCTGCGAACGAGATTCTTGGCTTTTTTGTGTTTCTTTCTATATCCCTAGCATATCAAAATGGCACGACGAATCGCCTCGGTCTTGCTACTCCTCCTATCGATCTTGCATTTGGTCGCGGCGACGAAATCGTGGGATATCAATAATGAGAAACATAGAAAGAATTGTCAGGCGCGTACGAAGAATCCGTTGGAGGGGTGTGATGTGAAGAGGACGAAGTTTGTGGATTCTTTGGGGGCGGGAGGCAATTCGACTTTCAAGACTGTGCAGTCGGGTATGTTTTGTTTGTTTCTTTTCAATGAAAGCGCCGGACGATGACTTGAGTGCGAGAAAGAGCTGGGTTGAGTTTTTGATCCCAAGGGAAACTAGGATTGGATGGACTTCCAGATCGGAGTTTATGCTAACGAATGTGCTTGCAGCTGTGGCGAGTCTACCGAACAATACTGGTGAGTTTCCTGCTAGAAAAGCATGGGAAGGTCCATTGGGAATGTGATATACGCGATGATGATGGACTATGATGTTGATGTTTGGTAGATACTTATATCATCCTTATTGCATCCGGGAACTACACCGAACAGGTCAGCATTAGCTAAATCTTCCCCTCATTTTCATCACTGACAAACGTCTAGGTCAATGTAACTCGTCGCGGACCTACCTACCTCTTAGGCCAGACCTCAAACCCTCTCAACCAGTCTGCAAACACTGTCAATATCATCTGGGCCGCTGTTGCTGGTACGAGAGATAATGCATACACATCCACCTTAACTGTCGCTCCAACTTTGAATGCATCCTTAACTGGCAGTGGAACGACCGGATTCGCGGTTCCTGCGGACACACCTTTCGGTTGCACAGATTTCAGGACATACAACCTGAACCTCATCAACGACTTTGCGCCATACTGTGAGTATTCCAATTCGGCAGACAGGAAGAAGACCACACACTAACACTACTATAGCCGATGGACCATCCTTGGCATTGAGTATAAGCTATGCAAATGGAGGATTTTACTACACTGGTTTCTACAGTTACCAAGATACTGTTCGTCCTCTCTTCCACGCGCCGATCTTCACTTCCCATTTACTGACACATCCCAGATCTACGTAGGTAAGCTCTCTAACAGCTACATGGCGAAATCCGTCGTAGCAGGCCAAACCGATTTCTTCTACGGCTTCGGAACCCTCTGGGTCACCGATACTCAGATCCTCCTCCGATCATGCGGTGGTGGCATTACCGCTTGGAAGGGCACCAATACCACTTTCGTGAACAAGTACGGCGTGTACATTGTGGACTCGACGGTGCAGAAGGCGAATAGTAGTTTGGGTATTGCTGGGAAATGTCCATTGGGTAGACCATGGGTATGTTGCTTCTTCCATATTACCTCATAGCTGGAATGGCCGCTGGTAGAATACAGAACTGACATGTCTCGAACAGAACGCACAAATGCGAGCAATTTTCGCACGCACTTACCTCGACAACTCGATTCTCTCCACAGGCTACATAGATTGGGCTCCAAGCCGCTACACACCGAACAGCACTCTGCAAGCTGAGTATAAGAACTATGGTCCGGGATATAATGCGACTGGGAGAGCAATTTCACTCTTTGATGTGCAGTTGACGGATGCGCAGTGGTCTGCTTACAGTAGTCCTGCGAAGGTCTTCCAGAAGCCTACTGGGGAGTTTGGGGATGTGAGCTGGGTTGATTTCAGTGTTTGACTTAAGTATATATAGATTGGTAGAGGGGATTTTGAATGTATATATTGCTTCTTTTTGAGCAGATGCATGTGATTGACTATGTAGATGTGAAAGGCTTGGCAATTAGTTTCGAACCATCTCCCCCAAGGTTTCTAAGTGACCAGGCCAACTTGCGTCAGCACATGTGGGAGACCCTGGGAATCAAAGTAGGCTAGTCTGGTTTGGGTTTAGCACTATATTCAATTCAACGTCTGGCAAATCCACTTTACGCGACCTAACTTCGAATCGCGTCTCCGCCGCCAGCATTCAATGTTACCGAGACCAACATCTTTCCTATTTGTAAATTTGTATTTAACCCCCAAATCTGCAATCAACCATAAATTTGCGATCAGCGACAAACCAGGATGGCTCCCCACAAGAAGGATGTTGCAGATGAAGAGCCTCCTTCGATCAACCCGTATGAGGTTCTAGGACTTGAGAAGACTGCTTCAGAAGATGAAATCAAGCGCGCATATCGTAAAGCCGCTTTGAGACACCATCCAGGTATGTTATTGCTTTCGGGGATAAGTTACGATTGGCTGCTTGTATATTTCCGGCAAGCAGATGCCACTCACTTGATGCTTCTTGTTTTACAATGCTAAACCGAACATATTTGCTAACAATTACCAGACAAGGCAGCGGAACACTTAAAGGAAGAGTCGCATACCAAATTCCAAAAAGTTGCCTTCGCATACGCCGTTCTTTCGGATCCCGCCCGTCGCAAACGTTATGATCGCACTGGTTCAACCTCCGAATCCATTGGCGCAGATGGCTTTTCCTGGAGCGACTTCTACAGCGAGCAATTCAGAGATATCGTTACGACTGATAGCATCGAGCAATTTGCTAAGACTTACAAAGGCTCCGAGGAGGAGAAAGATGATCTGCTAAGTGCTTATGAAAAGTTTGAGGGCAAATGGAACAAGATGTATGAAGTGGTCATGTTGAGTGACCCAGTCGACGATGAAGAGAGGTTTCGAAAGATCATCGAAGAAGCGATTGAGAAGGGAGAAGTGAAGGAATATGAGATTTTCAGGAAGGAGAGCAAGTCTGCGAAGGCTAGGAGAATGAAGAAGGCTAGGGCAGAAGAAGGAGAGGCTGCGGAGTTGGCGACGAAGCTGGGCGCAAGCAAGATGTTGGGCGGGGCGAAGGAAGAAAAGAGTAAAGCAAAGAAGAGGAAAGCGGAAGGACATATGAACGACTTGGCGGCTCTTATCCAATCCAGGCAGGCATCACGCATGGGGGCAATGATCGCACATATGGAGAGCAAGTATGGAGCCGTCGGTGCGGATGATCTTGACATCGATGAGCCTTCCGAAGAAGCATTTCAGAGGACGAGTAAGAGAATGTCCAAGACGAAGGCGACCAATGATTCCGAGGAAGAGGAAGAAGAAGAACCAAAACCAAAGAAGAAATCGAGAGCTAAGAGTAAGAAGAAGCAAGTCGAGGAAAGCGATGATGAGGTTATCGATCTAGAAACAAAGTCCGATATGGATATGGACGATGACGAAGATGAAGAAGGCGAAGAGGAAGAAGAAGCACCAGCAAAGAAGAAAAAGAAGAGTGCACCAGCGAAGAAGTCTAAAAAAACCGCAGGAACAGGTACTCGCAAATCTAAGCGCACGAAGACTGCATGAATGATTTTGCTTTCTGCATTTGATTTGAATTGAGCTGGAGTTGGAGTTGGAGTTTGGATTGTGGATATTCTACATAGGAGAAATGGATATGATATGGGCACGCATGGGAAGCATGGGAACGATGGACGTTTTTATAACGAAGGATACATACGATGATTTATACCTCGTTAGTATTTTACATGATTTCTGCCAATCTGGTAGATCTGCCATATGATTAGTTTATTCCGACTAAAGCACTTTCGTGAGTATCTGGTCTCTGGCTTTTATTCTAAATCGACTTGGGTTTTCAACAAGGATAATGGTCTAAAATTAGCACCACGTGACACATGGCCTTTTCGCGTCAACTTCGCGTCGTCTCCATCGCGACGCCTTCTCAAACAAACAAAAACCATTGCATAAATCCCACTTATCTTCACAAACTCCCACCCAACCAGATTGCTTGTATCAAAGACTTCGCTATCAGTCTTTCGCTTTCACCATTCCCTTTACCACCGTGAAAGAAAAATTCCAAAACATCCAAAATGCCATGACCACATCCATCTCCGATTCTGCTCCCAATCGCAATCCGGATAATTACAGTAGTAAACCCCGTTACCCACCAGATCTCTACCATCTGTCTCCTACATTTGGGAAATGGTGTCCCTTACGATGCAGCGACTTGTATACACTGAAGAATGAGGGTGTTTTTGTTGATAGTTTGTTTTCCATCTCTTTGTCGTCTCTTCCCTCGCGACGAGGCTCCGCTGGCGTAGGCATCAATCTTACTCCGCAGCGGTGTACCTACGAATATGTCGCTCCATTTTTCTAGCATATAAAAAGCATAGCCCAAGCTAACAAAAGAACAGGCCAACCAGTCCACCATCATCCTACCTCCCACCACCCAATCCGCTACATAAAACTCTTCGGGGTCCTCGTCGCCATCGACGATTTCGGCCGTCGCAGAGTCTACACCATCGACGATGGAAGCGGTGCTTGCGTCGAATGTGTCGCTCTATTACCTGCGCCTTCTCCTTCACTCCCCATAGCCTCCTCTACCACAGACTTCTCCTCTAACTCGACTTCCATGAACACAGTCAATCCCACGAAAAACAAAGAACCCGAACTGCACTCCGCAGCCAACCCTTCTATTCCCTGGTCTCTTATCTCCGAATGTTCGATCCTGCGTGTTCTCGGTATGGTTGATCAATTCAATGGAATGCTACAGTTGCAGGTGGTGAAGATTACGGTGGTGGGAAGCACGGATATGGAGAGGAAGTGGTGGGATGAATGTGCGGATTTTAAAAGGGATGTTTTGGGGAAGGAGTGGGTTATTAGTGAAGAGGAAATTAGGGCGCATACAAGGGAGAAGGAGAAGCTGAGGAGGAGGGGTCAGAAGGAGGTCATGGATGGGAAGAGAGGAGACGAGAAGACTCGAAAAATGACACGGGAGAAAGAGGGCACAACCGATACAAAACGAAGACATAAGAAATCTTCTACGGAAAAGGACGAGAAAGAGAGAGAATCAGCAGGGCATCCCTCTACTGCTCCTCGACCCGCAGTATCGTCCAAATCCCATCCTCACCTTCATCCCCCTCGCAAATTCTCCGCTTCTACATCCAGCAACCCGCCCTTCAAACCACCCAAATCAGTATCCAACCTTGTCCCTGGCCCCGCCATCCCAGGAACCACCATCAAAAAGCGCTATCACCACCTCCCCATCGCGGCCGTCATACCTGAAAAGGATAGGGCCAAATATGATACACTTGGATTATAAGCATAACCACAAGTGGGGATTTGCAGAATTGGTGTATTCTTGGTAACACACGCTCTTTCTAGGAGGAATATCTATAAATGCTTACATTGAATTTTCGTTAATTTGGCAGTTGTAATGGTAATAGGAGAAGATGCAGATAGCGAATCTTGGAACCCGGGACCGGAATCCGCTTGTACTGTAATTAAGGCGCTCTCGTTTCTTTTTTGGGGGCGCGCGGGGGATGGGGAGTATAGATTTTTGTTTTCTTTGCCACGAAGGCCAAGGCGAGCTGCCTGCTGTTCAGGTCACTTTGTATAGGATTGGATTGTATTGGATCGGGGTGTATATCTCTTTTCCCTTTTTCCTTTTAGGATCATCAGGATACCATTTCACTCACCCTCAACTGTAAACAGATATATATATATATAATGCATACAATATAGTAATACAAATATAATAGTATTCTAAATGTCAGTGATTCTGTATCAGAAAACCGCAGCTTCCTGAACAGGTACCCGGTGGAGTTTACTTAAAGTACACCAGAACTTACACTGCCATGATTTAATTTATTAAAATTCAACAAATTGGGATTCTGAGTATCTGTAAGCTCTCAGATGATAATGAGAGATTGAAGTAGCTTTTTATATATTCAGATCTTTGATTCTATTATATCCATAAGCTGTCTCAAGGAAGGTTCTTTTGTACTGAATTATGCGCTTAACCCTCGAATGCTGTCCACTATGCGGCCGCTAGCCCCTTACTCCTACACGCTTCTGTATAAATCCTTCTCGCCGTTCTGATTTTTCTGGAATTCTTCTTCCAACTCTTCATCTTCTTGTCTCAACCAACTGTTCCAGGCATGCGATGAGTCCTTGGATAGAATCGTTGAGGCTGTTTCATACAATCTCAAAATAACTCTTCCGCCAGACATGGTATCGATAAGTTATTCTCGACCCTCACTCTTCCTCCTCTTCCTTCTCGTCCATCTTGGCCAGATGCGTTAGTTAGTGTGGGCAAGGGAAATGGAACAGATTGAGCGTCATCCAAGTTTTCTGTGAGAAATGCCTTATTTTTCATTTTGCTTCGATTATCCCTGGTACATATCAAACGCGTTCAAAGGTGGAATTTACTGCCGCTATTTCGCATCAGACGCCGCGTCACTAAACTGCGGACTCCTCGGGTTTGATCATCCCCATCAACCTTCCTCACGTTGCCGCCGACTTGCCAAGACATACGAATATCCAAGTTCCCGTCAACCAAAAGAAGCAAAGGAAGTTAGCAACGAAAGAACACAGATGAAAGTGTGAGGGTTAGCTCTCTGTTCTATCGTTCAAAATTTCCTCCAAGATTTCATATCTACCTATCTACTCTTTACAATCATATATTCCTTGTCTTTCCACCTGTAATCTTCTATTATAGTTCTACTCTTATCTGTTTTCAACCTATTTCACTCAGCCTTCTTTCCCCCCCCCCCGTTGGTAGCTAACGATTAATGGACCTGTGTTCAGCCTCTTTGAAAGTTCGAAGGATAGTATTATAACATCCAACCACCAACGAGAATGGGGGTTAAACGTTCTAGCGGCGCATTGAAAATAAAACCGGCAGCAAAGCAATCTGGAACTGGGAGGCATATGCTATGGAAAACAATCATTCCCCGTCTGACCGATACAGTCTGCAAGAGTTTGCCCAAGTTATCAGCCCCCTTACACGGCATTAATTTGCCAGGCGTTTCCCGTCCCAATTAACTCAATGGGTTTAGAAGTATCTTATTCTCGCCCCTTCTTTTGCTCGACAAAGGGGGAGACGTAGGGTTTGTCGTAAGCGGCGTGGCGGTCGCACATCTGGCCACATATCTGCGGCTGAATAGCATACTTGGTCTTTGGGATAAATAAGTGTACCCGATGAGGGTTCTCAAGTTAGCCGCAGCCAGGGCTCTGAGACTCTAGAAACGTCAAGGTTGCCCTATTTGAGGAGCAGAAAGCGCTAGAAGTGAAGTGCTAGGGGTACACTAATTTATCCAAACCACCAAGTAAAACCAAAAATCACTCGTGAACGGATCGGGCCGGCGGCTTTAACATTGAGTGAAAGGGTGTGAACGCGTTTGATATGAGGGGGCCAGGGGCCACTTGGGGGCGAGCGTTCCATATGCAGTGCGACTGTATGGGTTAACCGAATCCCAGGCTATACAGAAGGCACCTTATATAACTATCCACGAGGCCAGAGAAAGTTGCAGCGCATGTCTGGTCGAACAATCAACCACAGTCTGTATTCTGGAAAGTTGATCTATCACTTTACTTCTAATATACACAAGATACACAAACTCTCAGGAAAACCTCAGCTGGCAGGGCAGAGCCGTACGCTTCTATGATGTCCCAACCAAGACGGATCTACTGGCAAACACCCACAGTTATGGTGTCGGCATTCACAGCCGGTGTGCTTTTAGTACTCGGTCACCATTTCTTTTACTATAGCCTTTCTGGGAGCATCGCGCCTTCGGAATCATATCAGGTTTTATCAGAAACGGTTTCCAGGCAACAGGTCAACCTGGCTGTTGGGACATCATTAGCTTTTATGTCGAAATCGCTCTTCTCTTTGGCCGTCACAGCTTCATACACTCAAGTCTTCTGGCGAGCATTACGAAAGGCTCAGCATAAAGCACGGCTTACCGACATCGACGTTGTCTTTTCCGTAACGCAGGATATCCTAGGACTATTCAGATCTTCAGTCTGGCAACGATACTCTTTGCTGCTCACTCTGGCCATGATATTTTGGTACGACCCATTTCTTCCAATTTGAAGGCTTTGGTCTATGTATTTTCATGTGTAACTCACCTATAAATTATCGCAGGCTACTTCCCATTCCGTTCGTCATTACGCCTGCTACACTTACCGTGCAATCTGCACTTGAGCAACCAAGCCCAGTTGTCATGAGATCAGTACCACAGTTCGACTTTATCAATCCAAACTTCGTCGATTTTAAAGCGACCTCTGATTCTCATGTTTTCAATTATCTTGGCCCTTCGCAATTAGTCAACCGAATTGCTACTGCCACGGCAGCACGAGGGGAAATTCTGGCAATTCCAGCACCGGCCTTGAACGCGAGCTGGAATCTAGAATTCTGGGGCCCTTCAATTCGCTGTACCAATGTTTCCAACCCTATGAGGCGCAGAATTCTGAATAATTTTGGATCGTACATAGAAGCATCCTACAAACAAATAGGCAATAAAATACTTTTGTCTTACTTCTCATGGGCGCCTTGGTTTGACGATTTGCCTTTCTACAACGTTAGCACCAGGCCGGTGCTGCAGCGCTTCTCTGGACCCTCGCCAACAATTTTCTTGGCTTATGATAACGGACTGTATGATTCTTCACTGAACGTAGTCAATGCGATTCAGAACAATACAGCCCTTGGAGGCTGGCCGCAGATATTAAGTAACTTCACGATCCTAAAGTGTGACCTCTTCAATTCGTCATATACTTTAGATTTCCAATATACGAATGGAGTTCAACATATAGATGTATCGAAGACGACCTCCTCACAAAACCCTCTTACTTCCATGGAAACAAGCATCAGTCTCCCAGCAGGTCCACAGAGTATGTGGAGTGATCCTACTTGCAAAATCTCCGTTGAAAGACCCTGTTTCAGCCGATTTTACTTACAAAAGTCTTCTTACTATGCAATCTTTGATGCGCTCACAGTGCTAATTACCGGGGATATTAACATCTTCAATCCCGACTCCCTCGTCCGCAATACTGTGTTAGCCAATACGGATGAATTGCGGTTCCTTTCCAATCAGACAGGTGTTCGGGCTGGTCTAGCCGTCTCGCCAGCTTTCCAGGACATTCCTTTCCAGCCGTCTCAGGGAACTCGAGGAAGTTTAGTCCCAGCGTTGGAACAGCTTTTCGAGAATATAACTATTAGTGTATTAAGCGAGCCATATCTCCAGTAAGTGCCAACTTCCAAGAGCGACGCCGAATTTACAGATTACTGACTGACCACCTTGGTCCAGACCAAATTATTCCTCCTATCCTTCGCTCGCGAATGTTACATTTGAAACATACCACAGTGTCTACGATTACGATGCTCGGACGTTGTGGATTGCCTACGGCCTTGCGATCCTCTTCACGGCTGTGACCATTGTCATCGGTTCTATAGCAATGTACTCCAACGAGGCTGCGTATGATGCGAATTTCTCCACCGTGTTGCGCGCGTGCCGGGTTCACGGCAAGGGTGTGGTGCCAGCCCAGACCGATCATGATGGTGATGATGGGAGCATGCCGTTCCCGGAGTCCCTAGCTAGAGCGACCGTCGTCATGAATACCTCCAAGCAGGATCGGCTGAAGAAGCCGCATGGGAAGTAGATGCGCACCCTACGGAGCAATCCAACTATCAAATGTCACTCATTACTCTACAACTCTGGCGACAAGTCCCAGACCAGAGCGGGAGAGTCGAGTCCATGCAATAAAGCCCTTGGGATAATGCTGGAAGTTTTGTTCCTGCTCGCCGGTCTGAAATTTGTGCGTGTAGTTTAGTCGTAGCACACTATGCTCAAGGTCTTATACACAAGCGAAGTTATCTTCTGCCACAGGCCATCCACGACTGCGCAGAAGTTCCTGCTCAAGGCTGCAAAAAAAAAAGAAATTTACAGTCGACCAGGAGATTCAGTCCATTGCACCCTTCTACCGAAACCTCC
>LLKJ01000470.1:0-16188 GCA_002242865.1 Clarireedia sp. CPB17
GAGGTTTGGGAAGGTGAAGAGTGCAGAGGTGCGGGGGAAGGAGAGCGAGGGAGATGATTAGAAGGAGAGAAATGCGGTTTTAGGGCATGTGTCAGGGTACCAGGATAGCATTGAGGATTTGGCATTCTTGAATCAAGGATGAAAAGGAAATGGCTGTATAGCGGGGTAGTATGGGATTGGTACTGTCTATAGGTACAATTCGAGCATTTAGCATAGATCCGAGGGAGGTGGGAAGACGTACGATTGATTGTGAGATTTATGATACCAAACCAAGCAGCGAAAGGCATGGGGAATAGTTCACTTAGAGGAATATCCAGATATGAAAGTTTTTCAACACAATACCAAGCCTCAATGTGTTTATTTCTTGGCAGTCGGTTATTGAGTGATATTCCTCATTCAGCTAGTATACAAAGTGCTATGCTAACTATGATCAAGCAAACCTCGGATATTCTCATCACTCTATCGTAAGTTATGAAGACACAATTACATCAACCTTCTTTCCTACCAATTCTCCTAACGTACAGATATGAACTAAGAACGCACCAAAGGGCTGGCAATGCGTTTATGCCTCGAGAAACAGATGAAAGTCTTGGAAATAAAAAGTAGCTACCCAGTGCTACTAGAAGAACCTTAGTGTTGGGACAAAGTGAGATTTGTGGCCCTACTAAAGCTTCTCCAAGAAGTCAAGTTCGTGATCCGTGAGTTGGAGATTTGGTACAGGGGTGAAAACAGGGAAGGGCTCGACAACCGGTTCAGGCTCCGAATTTTCATCGATAGAGATCAACAGATCATCAGTAGAGCTCAGGGTACTGCTAGAAATGACCTCTGCCGAAGACTCTGCAGTTATAGAAACACGAGAGATGGTTTGCTGGATTCCTCCTGACGAATTCCGTACTCTTTTGCCGTCAACATTCTCGACGTGATAGTAAGTTTCTTTGTATACGATAGTTCCGGAGGTCGATTTTTCCTTGGACTCTCTTTCGACTCGAGCCTTGTCAATAACTTTGTCGGACTGGACGGCATTGAAGTTCTTCCAAGCAGCATGGCCCTTCTCTCTATCCACCTTGTTTGGTGAGGATCTTGTAATTTTCGCTGGAGATGCTGGGGCAGGAGCATATGTCGAAAAGAAATTCTCAAGACCCTCGCGATTCGTCGAGATGGGCTGATCGTCAACTTGAAGGTCCTCTAGTCTGGCTATGGTTCGCCTGCATTCTTCGCATCGACACGGCTGTCCGCAAAGACTGCTACAGTTGTGACCGCAACTGAGCTTTTTCGAGCAAGGCTCTCCACAGATTAGACGATCATGTTCAATCGGGTGACACTTGTGAGGACATGGATGACCACAAGTCAAGGTACCGCCGCATTTAGTGTGGCAGCCGCCGCTAAGTTCAGCCCAGTGTTCAGGCTCTGCGACATGGGTGAGTAAATTATGATTAGTACATACGAGTGGCAAGTGCGATGCATATTTTCCCTCCTCCATCAAGTGGGTAAGGATTGGTAGCCAGAGAGTTTCTCTTGCCTGTTCACTACCCAGTTTTCCTTCCTCTCCACAAATTGTGATCGCATCGCCAAAGAAGTAAAGACCACGTTGGGCTCGAGATAGTGCAACCACTGTGCGGTTTTTGCTCCGCAGGAATCCTACGTTGTGGTGGTTGTTGCTTCTGACGAGAGACAGCAAAATCACTTCATTCTCCTCTCCCTGGTAGGAATCGACAGTGAATACTTTGAACGTCGTAGCGCAGCTCGTCACTCTTTTATTGAGCTCTCTCAGAAGCAATTTCCGCTGTCCATTGTAGAACTAAAGTATGATTAGCATGATGATATATTAGCTAGGACGTTGGTAAATTGCTCACGGTCAACACCGTAATTTTTGTCGGATCAACGCCGTTGATAACAAGATAGTTGAAGAACCCAGCGACCATCTCCGCCTCTGATTGATTATAGCAACTCTTATTGATGTCCCTGCGTTCGTCCCATTTGTGTCGGAAGAAGAATAAATCAACACCACCCATACCGGGAATGGGCCGTCGATTTACATTACGATCTAAAACCGACGGATGGTCATGTAGATCAGAATAGAATGGATTCGATTCGAGGCATAGAAGCTCGCGAATCTCCGGAATCATACGACGTTGTTTATTCAACATTGTATACTCTATACCATTGTTGACCAGTTTTTCGAAAAGAGATATAGCCATATAGTATGGATGACCCTCAAACCGATTAAGTGTAGTATTTGCTTGTAGTTGGCGATGATCTCCTACGAGTAACAGTTGTTCAATGGTTGGCATGATACTTGCGGCCACGTTAGCTTCCAGAGTCTCGGCTGCTTCTTCGATGAGAAGGACACTTGGATTTAGAGCAGCCAGCAAACCACGGTACTTAGATAACCCGGTCGTTGTGCAGCCAATAACTTTGATCCCTAGACGGTTGATGAGTCTGGTATCGCGTTCCCACTATACTCATCAGTATTGGAGTCAGCTAGGTGCTGAGCCATCTTTGACTAACCTTACACATCCTTATCTGTTCAGTCGACTCCCGATACTCACGCAGTTTAACAATGAGTCTTCGAGAGAGCTGCGCGTAGTAGATCGTCTCCCAGTGGCGATAGATGGCTCCTCTGGAATCCTCGGGAATATCGAACAGACTCTCATTTTTGGCAAGAATTTTTCGCGGATCGCGTTTGCCAGTACTACGCCGACCAGGAGCGACACGGCCTGTAAGCCCACGCTTGAAAGCCTTCCACGTCCCACTTAAACCATCCATGTCGTCCTTCGAGTGGCCTTCGAGTTCTGATTCCTGTAGTTCTTCGACTTCCTGGTCCGGATCTTCAATTTCAAGGCTGGTGTCGACAACTGGAGCCCTTGGCATACGGATTGTTTGTCCAGACCCAAGCCCTGATTATAAGTTAGTAGGGGTGGATAATCACTTTGGAATTTCTATGATAATACGCACACGATACTAGAGGGTCGTAGTCCTCGTCATCTGCATTTGCCGAGCTTGACCATCCAGGTTCGAAAAATGAATCATAATGTACTTGGCTGATTACCCCAGCTTCCAGTAGAATCTTTGCTGGTAGGACTTCATAGTCGGTAATGGGCTCAAGCAACTCCAGTATGTTATAAACAAGGGCATCATGTAGTTTGTGGGCCCTGCTGACGCCGCAGTCATGAACTCTTCCCCCTTCTTCCTTAGCCCCTACCCGAAGTTCATATAATGTGCGCTCTGCTATCACAGTTTTGCTCTTGTCATATCTCGATCCAAGGCGTACGAACTTGAACTCAAAGTTCGAGATATGAACAAGCAACTGGTCGAGTGCATGATTTGTTTGTGCAGCAACGATGATTGGGCTATCCCACGTTCTGGTGTTATTTAAAATTGCCTTGAGCGCTTGCACAGACGTGAAAGTTTTACCGGTACCCGGGGGACCCTGTTCATCTTCAGCCAGCGCTCATATATGAATTCTTCGAGAAATAATGAAATAAGATCTCTGATGCTATCATTCGGAGATAGTGGGCCATGTAACTAACCTGTATTATAGCTAGGCTTTTAGTGAGCATCCGTTCGCAAGCCGCAAGTTGAGACTCATCCATCCCTGATCTGGGAAGAGATGGAAATCCATCTAAGACATTGTAACTGCATAGTTCTTCATCTTCATCACCGGTGAGTGACTCATTTGGATCCAGCCTGGCGATGGACCGAAGGTCAAGGTGAGGTCTCTCTTTCAGAATATTTGGAGCGGAGATATCTTTGTCCATTTCGACCAAGTTTTCCTGAAAATAAGGTCTGCGTTTGTTAGAACTGCCATCCTTCAAAATTCATGCATGGCATACGAGAGCTACATACGTATTCTCAGTAGCCAACTTTTGTAATGCGACAAGCACATGGCGAGAAGCTTCAAAAAGCCCCATCCGAGATTGTATCATGACGTATGCTATAGGCAATATTAACAATTGAAGCAGAAGATGATTTTTGCACTAACATTCGGTGGGATTTAATGTGGTATCTTCCAAGTCTCCCCAAAATATGTCAATCGTGGGTGGATTGCGATCCAATCCCCCTTCAATGGGTCGTGCCGCGACGATGCCCACTTTGCAGATAGAGCAAAACATATCGTTAGAAGGACTTAAGGCAACTAGACTTCCTGGCGTGAGTCGACTGGACTGCTGCCACCGGATCTGTTTGCGAGCTCGGTCGGTTGAGAATTCGATCCGGGTTGCTGGTCCAAAAAAAGTAAAGAATAATCCTACCACATGAACCTATGAAAGTTCAATAACCATAATCTCAGGAGCTAAACGTGCCCATCTCTACTTACATTTGTATAGATGCATGTGTCTTGAGTATCATCCATGTCAACATCTCGTTTGAAATCCGCCACACTTTGCCGAAGAGGTGCAACTGCATCTTCACGTAGAATCTGGTAGTGAAACCCCAGATATTCCTCCTTGGAAGACCAAGAGCCGTCGAGCTTGTTGTGGGGCAGGCGTGGATCGAATTCTGGTGCTTTCTGGTAATCCATGGGCTCTTCTGGAGCATTTATATCTTGCCAAGTTACATCTTGAAGTATTTCTTCCCCTGTAGGAATCTCGGGTAGATTCCTCCAGTCCTCCCGAAAGTTGATATTGGCGTAGGTCTTTTTCACATGGTCTCTTATCACCTGAGTGGCAGCGGAGTTGTAAGCCATGTTGGGATCGATAATGTTCCTTACTCATTGTCAGCAATATTTCTACTCTTAATCACATGGAAAGATTGCCGTTGAGGTTGAACATGTGTGGGATGAATCATCCTTCAAGGCTACTGGTAGCTGAATTGAAATCTTTGAATTGAAGTGACTGACCTATTAGAAGATGTAGATGTGATTTCTCTACATAAAAATTGAAGTGCGGCAAGGATTCAACCCCAATGTGGCTGGCGAAAGTGAATGAGATGGTCTCGCGCTCAAGTTGAAACGCACTGAGTTGAAGAAATTATGACTCTACCACCGCTGATAAATTTAGAATAAGTCGAAGATGGCGCGAATAATGGCTTCCCCATATGATCTTTGTGAGTGCCAAGTAAATCAAACGCTCTCAATGTTGCGTTTCCTGCGATGCAATTAGTTCGAAGCTGCTTGTTGACATTGTTGACATGTAAATGGACAAACAAATAAACAAGACGAACGTCGCGAGAGAGAAGTTTGCCTGAAGAAATATGGAGGCTCTGCTACAAGCAGGAAGGCTTTTTAAGACGGCTGGTTTGATTCATGTGCCGACCAGAGTGTAGAAGGGGTGCTGAAGTTTGTGATATGAAGTAAGTCAAGTTTCAAGTGGTAGAGGAAAGTCGAAATTCACTTTCTTTGCCGAGAACCTTCCTACCCACGCTACTGGCCCAGCGACGGCACTTTAAACTTCTGCTGCTGGAAATAACGTATATTACCATGCCGTGAAACGATGAAAGAAGCGAATTATTTTTCATCGAAGTGAAGAATAATTTGCTGTTCCTGCGATTGTTTGGGCGCAACTGGCAAGGATTCTCTCACCTCGGATTCTTGCATCATTCTATCATTTCTTTGCTTTTTGTTTACGCAGAGGAACATCCAGTTCGTCTTCTGGATTCTGGGCATGTGATTTCCGGGGTGATGACACTGTCTATCTCAGAATAAACCATAAAAAGTGCAGCGAAAGGTCGGCCTTTCTCTTCTTCCTGCAAGAATATCATCTCATCCACCCACCCACCTCAAGCTTTGTGCCAAACCGGTTTGATATATACAGGACTGCGGTCACCAGTCTTCATGTAAATTGCCACTTCGGAGGTCTCCTTTTCACAATTCAGCCGCATTTCGTCCTTAGTTGGGATATCTCCTGCATCGATGATTTGCCCTCCGGGTGTGAACGTAGAACATTCGACATTGCTGATGTATAAGCTGCCTCTAGCCACGTTTACAAACCCAAAAGTTACAGATATACCGTCCAGTGAGATCCGTAGAGATGGTGTTGCCGCAGATATTGGTTGATGATACGGAAGGTCCGCAGAGCCAATGGTTATTTCAAATGTGGAGATATCTGGAGCGCTGGTAGTACTTGGGTTCTTCGGCTCGGGGATCTTCAATTGCGAGCTGTTTTCACTACTCTCGTCGATTTCTGTCAGAGATGATGCAGCATCATCAGAGACTGAGCTATTCGTTGAGGTAGCACCATTATCATATGATTCTTTTGTTGTAGTTGGCTGTTGGTTGGAGATTGAGGTAGTTGGCGTGAAAAACTTCTTATCTAGCAGATGAGCCCTGCTTTCGCAATCGCTAACACCGTTTGGAACTCTCTGTATAGAGGTCCCAGGAAGCCTTTCAATTTCATCAATCATGCGCTGTATGACGTCCCGGAACCTAGAAGCCTGATCTGATGTCATCCAGTGCACATCAGGAATTGTCCATTGAGGATACAGATGATTGTGGGAATGAGAGATACGATATTGGCCATGTTCCCTGATGAATAGGTCGCAAAGAAAACATGCCGATTTGCTGGATCCAATGGCCCGAGGTGGAGGATCATGCGGGTATTGTTCATAATGAAGAACTTCACCATGAACACGGCAAGGCTTAACTGCACCGCCTGGTTGAGTTTCAGTGGGAGCTACGCAACACTCAATCTGGATGTTCCTGAACAAATCATGATGGCCAGCCTGTGTACTGATTCGAAAGAAATCTTCGCAAAGCCCTAGATAGCGAGCAATCTTGTCAACTTGTAGAACCTCACGATTTTGATATATCGCCTGATCAAAACCCAAGGATTTTAGATATTCTTCCAGAGAACCCCTTTTCCCCCGCGATGATATAGAAGAACTCTTCCTGACAACCGATTTGAGAACCCGGTGTTTTTCTTCCGGGTTTACAGTATCAACCACCTTCTTGTAACACTGAACTAGGTCTTCTAGCTCACCAAAGAAGCTGGTCATCTCTTTATTCTTGCCACACCCTGGAGACTTTCTCATCTGCTCGAGTAGGGTTATGATCCTAGAATGTAATGGACTCTTTCCAGCTTCATTGCCGTGTTTGTGGGGCTGAAACCGCTCATATAAACGCTGGGCACTGAATGAGGTGACCTTATCCAACATTTCCTCAAACAAGGTATCTCGTGAATTTCCTAAAAATCATTACATACACGACATTAAAGGTTATGGATAAACCGAATTTGGAGGTAGACTCACCCGCAACGGCATACCTCGCTACAATCTCCATGATACCCATCAATCCTGTTGCAACTTCCTTCTGTGGTGTCTTATTTGCAGCTATTCTGATTATCATTCTGGAATCACCACCATCTTTGCCACAATGCTCCTCGATTGTCACCGCAGAAACATCTTTGGGGCCTGACCTCCTTTGAGCAAGGAACGCAATGTGGTCCGCAAGGTGTATTTCCTCTGCGGTCGAAAGCACGTAGCGGCTCGATTCATGCTGCCTTAGATGCCTATAACTCACTGGACTTGCAGGAGCACCGTTCCACTTATACAGTTTGATAATTTGTCGGTGAAAGCGGAGTGCATTAGTCGGGTTCCAGAAATTGGCGTGTACAGACATTCTAGTGACGAGTTGAGGTAGCGTATAACCAGTGCTCTGCGAGATTGGACAGCATGTTGATGAAGATTCGAGACACTTATCAATATGTTGAGACTGTAGATTTGTCTGTATATCATTACACGTTAAACCCAACGACAACCTACAGGGTAGAGCGCAGCCAACCGAAGCAAGCCATTTCACTTTATGTTTGTCCTTACCACTTATGCACCCCTAACTCCTAGAGGCAAACAGAGAACAAACTAAGAACTTCCTGTACATCGGCGCCACCGCATGGGTTTGTTTTGCGGGCAATTTTTTGATCTTCCAGAAAGCGACGACACATTTGCTTGCAAGCTTCGCTTGAGAGCATAATGTCAAACCGAATAAACTTCTGGCTTGTGCAGCAAGCGCCCAATAAATATTTTATTGCAGACTGTCTTTGGATCATCTGAGACCCTTGTCAACCAGGTATCAGCATGGCTTGTTGTCTTTCCAGTCCTTGCGTTGAGAATGGAATTTTCCTGATCTCAGAACAACATCCTTTTCAATATCACACTTCAGCTCCTCAGCAGTTTCATATCGCCCAGCCCAGCAGTTGTGTACTGAGCCATTGACTGACTGTTCAGGAAGACCAAGAACTTAATCGATACTTGATCTTTCCCACAATCAAGTCCTCATCATCGTATGCGTCCCGGTCTTCTGAAGGGTAGATATCCTTTCATAAAGAGTAGCTTAATGTGAATAGATTTATTTGACAGGTCACCGAAGTATGGTTCTGACACGGCATTACAAACTTGGAGTTTTTAAATGCAGGTCTTTCGAGTCAAACTGTGTTCTCGGGTTTGAAGAGCTCTCCTTGAAAGTCGCAAATCTTGACGTCTAGCAAGTTGTTGGCAATAATACTGCAAGTAAGACTCGGTGGTTGTGCATTACCGCAAAACTTCCCGTCGGCTGCAAGATCCATCTGGGTTCCCTGTGAGCCGATAGGATAATATCATCTCGAGCCAAATAGCAAACGGCTGATCGGTTAAGTGCATACTCAAGCAGGAAACCGCCGGTATGCCTTCCCTTGCCTCCTTGGGAGAGTGGCTTAGATAGTACAAATGCTATAATATCTTGCTTCGACGGTGCCACTTGGATTCAAGTCGGAGAGATTTCCTCTGATATCAGACTTGTCACATTTGGAATGGAAGAACTTGTGGGAAAGAAAAAAAACTGTCCCGTGGCTTGGTGCACATAGTTGACCATGCATGTGATGCGGCCGCTTACCCAAGTGTGGTTGATTACAGGCCTATCAAAGCTCTCAATTCGAGATAGCTGAATGAACAACCTTAAAGAAATACCTAGCCTTGCGCGCCCCGCGAAAGAAGCTTGACAATCCGCGGCACGAATCTTTTAGTCGGCACCTGCGCAGAGCGAGAGCGATTGTCTAATGAGGTCATTGTAGGACAGAAACATGGTTGACTTCGCGCTGGACGACGATGATCACGGTGATTAAGTCTTGTGCTCCATATTATTGTGTTATAGCTGACGCCCGCATTCGTAGGTTCGAATGCGAGCTCCGACAACGAACAGGATGAATTGATGGAAGATGCAGATGACCTCGATAATGATGGAGATGGAGATGGCGATATGGATGGAGACGGGGAGGGAGATGTCGACGATGATGACAATGACGACGACAATGGAGACGACGACCAAGATGATGGGGACGGGGAGGAGGATTCTCCCTCGCAGACGAGAAGACCAAGTTTACCCATGACAAACACGAGCTCCACAGATACACCATTATTTGGGCAGACAAATGGCATTGGCCCTACTTCACATCCAAATCCTACTCTGACGAGGACGTCAGCCTCGCCCCTCCACATGTCAGCGCCGTTATCATCACCGAGGCTAAAGTTCGAGGTTCGCGATGAAGCACTCAATGCCTCCACTTACGATATTGTGCCTACCATAGCTGCCCCGCAAAGCACATCAATCAACGCGATAGCAGCAACTCCTGATATGCGGTACTGGTTTACTGGAGGGTCGGACTGTTTCATTAGAAAATATGATGGTGTTGCTACGGTAAACGGCAAGACGTTATTGACAGTGGCTCAGCGACATCCCTTCGTTGACAGTGTTGTAAAAGCAGGTGTACTTATGAGCTACTGGGATAACGAAGAGCCAATCATTAAAGGTGCGCCTGGCGAGGAGCACCCTTTATCACCGGTATATTCGCTCGCTGTACAATCCGAGGCTTTGTGGATGCTGTCTGGGCTCGAATCAGGAAGCATAAACTTACAATCGGTGCGCCATGATGAAGGAAAGCGGATTGCTGCGCTTTCCAAGCATACCTCAGCTGTGTCGGTTCTTACTCTTGCCCGGGATGAGAAGTCAGTGTTGTCGGGAAGCTGGGACAAGAAGATATTGGATTGGGATTTGAACAACGGACAAGTGAAACGCTCATTTGAGAGTAGCGGTGGTCAGATCTCAGCGATTGAGATACGGCCTGCTTCGACTTTGCCCGTGCCCGAAGAATCAGGCGAGCCAACTCCGCAGAATGGAACATTTTCCAGCAATAATGGCGACAAACCTCTTCTGAATGGCTCTTCTGGTGGCCTTAATGGGACATCGAATGGAATGAATGGAGACACCGGGAACGAAGATGCCCCTGGGTCGCCCGCGGATTCTCTTTTCGGTGGCGGGACTGACTCGCTCTTTGGAGACACCGATGGGCTGGGGGCACCCTCTGGAGGAAACTTTGGCGATGACGAAGATGAATTTTCAAAAGCCTTGGAGATAGGCATGGATGATCGCCCTGAATCACGAGGGGATCTGGCTATGACAGACGCACCGCCTCTACAGACAGCGGAGGAGCCTTTCATCTCCCAAGACATGCCCGATGATGACTCGAATACAGTTAATGGCCTCCCCCACTCAGAGGAGATATTAGAACCGAAGGAGCCGGAGACTCAAGACGCTGCAGCGAACTCCGACTCCACATTTCTTGCCGCATCTATCGATGGAAGTCTTCGAGTATGGGATCGACGGCAGCCCAATCCAATTGCGCGAATGCTGCCGAGGACTGGAGTGCCTCCATGGTGTATGGCTGCTTGCTGGTCTCCTGACGGGAACTATATCTATGCGGGCCGCAGGAATGGCACAGTCGAAGAATTTAGTTTACACAAAGGACTTAGGCAGCCGGAAAGGACGTTCAAGTTCCCGAATGGAAGTGGTGCAGTTAGTGCTATGCGGGCCATGCCCAATGGCCGACATTTAATATGGTATGTGCAGTCGCCTGGAGTCAAGACCCTCAACTAACAATTTAACTAGTGCATCCCACGATATTTTACGTCTGTACGATCTCAAGCAACCCGTAACTAAATCGCATTCGACTGTACCATTTCTTATTGTTCCCGGTCCTCCTCGAGCTGGTGTTATATCTGCGCTGCACATCGACCCGACCTGCAAGTACATGCTGTCCGCAGCTGGGAATAGAGGCTGGGAAGGCAGCACCACTGAAGTTCTGATAGGGTATGAGATTAACATTCCATCATAAGGTGGAGTCAGAAAAGAGGTGGACGCTCTCGACACCCCATGTTTTGGAAATGTGGAAAAGCTTTTGGCCAATGAAACAGATCTAGATGATTCATTGCGGACTGAATGTGGCTATAGGGGTACGATCTGATCTAGTATATAATATTACAAAGGCGTTCAGTGGATGGAGATACCTCGGGCTGAGTATTGTGGCGTTAGAAAAATATACATGTTTGGTTGTAGTCTAACGGATTGATGAGGAGTCTTTCTAGCCGAAATGCCTCTAATAATACCAAGTACCTACCTTGAGTCGTTGGAGATAGTGTGATGCTTGAAGTATTTCTCAACTGCAGTGTCTTGGAATTCTGGGGGAGAAATAACACGCTCCCTACAAAACTGACCTGAAAGCAGAAGTCTAGCGGTCTGGAAGTCTCCAAACTGTGGCTGAAGCAGCATTCCCGTATACTCTGCATTTACATGATGCGTTCTCCTCAAAAGACAGTTTTATTTCTCTCTACCGTCGGAAGCTTTCGGGTCATATAGCATGTCCTGCTCTCGACGATTCAGCTTACCAATATGAAGCCTAGAGGACTTTATTTTAGGCCCTAGCAGTCGAAGTGTGGAGATGTTAAAGCCAAGAGATACTTTCCTACTTCTAGAGTGGGCTTCATCCAAAGTGCAAGAAACACGTATCGAATCTCTACTCTTCTCAACTCGTGCTCTAAGGCGCTCTTATGTTTCCCACTACAGTTGTAGTCTACCCCTTTCCCGCAACCGAGCTTTCGGAGGAATATTTCTGAAGCACAGTCCAGAAGTGGAATTATGCAAATCAATCTCTATTCCATGGGTCGTCTCATCATGACAGGACGTCTACTGGATGTCCACCTCCTCTCTATCCCAATCGCCTTGTTGGGAATCCTCTCTCCCCTACCTCTACGGGGTCTATGTACAAACTCGATACAATACGAGTTTATCCGAGTTCTGGGTCAAGTATTCATTTTCCCCATCATCTGCTGCAATATATAGTCTCTTGCTATCTTGTACTTCAAAGACTCGGAATACATTCTTGAAACATATTTCCCTGTCCAAAATTAACTGCTCTAAGTCGCTGCTGGTACGAGTTCTACTGTGAAGTATATTCGCGAGGCTAGCTTATATGGGAGGATTCAGCAACGACCCAACTTACCTGGACGAAGTCTGTGGCTCTTCCATACGCAACATTTTCTGGCACGATACCGGACTTTTGCGTGCTTGTGCGATCAAGTAGCACGTAAGTTAGGTATGTGTGGGAAATGCAGCGTGACTAAGGACCTTCGAGGAGATGGGGCGAGATTCAAAGGATATTGAGGGGGTGCGGATTATTTGATATGTGGTGAAGCACGTGGGTTAGTCTTTGTGATCTTAACTCCATTCATTTGCTGCGTTTTAAATAACTAAGTTAAGTATCAACCATTCTTTCTGGTCCCTCCTAAATCTCTTTGTATCTTCAATCGCCGGATTAGGTGAACATGTCCGGTGAAATGAGCTACCATGTAGATTCTTCTTACCTCGGTCGCCGCGACGCCGTCAAGGAATAAGAGTGTGAGCCTTATGCTAAATCTCACGCCCCCCTCTGGATATTTTACGAACAAGGGACACTCATCTAGTTGACAGATTACGTATGATTGATAATATAACAAAAATTAACCAGTTTCAGCGTATCGTCAAGCAGCACCTTAGTTGATAAGTATTTACCAGTCAATGACCCGGTTGAGCGCAATCGTTCCTTGATCAAGAAAGTGATATTGTTAGAGAGATTTACAGTATCATTCACCAATCGATAACCCTTCCGATGGAGTTGAGCCATTCTAGTCTTTGCATTATCACTCTGAAACTATGTTCTCAGCTCTCTCACTAATACATAATGCTCAGATGAACATCAATAAATCCATTGGAAGGAGGGTAGATGCAGAGCCCGGGCGGGGGGCGTAAACTAACAGACGAGAGCTGCACCTAATAGCTATTTGATTTGAAGGGTGGACATCAGCAGAAAGAGGAGAATCAAACCTGTTGGGGTAGTGTGTAAGAGGAGGCATCATACAATTAATTGCACTTCTGAACGAGAATAAATATCTCCAATGGAGCATTGAGATGGTTCAATTAATCAATTGATACCCTGATAATGGTGCTGAGCGGGCAAGATTGTGCGAGCAGAATAAATGCAAAGTTGGTATCGAATAACAAGACACCGCAACGATTTTATGACTGACACAATAAAGGACACGAACGCAAAGAAAGTACGATTCGAAAAATCTCCAACAAAGTCCAAAATTTCTCCACCCCGTAAGATCTGGCCCCTCCTAAACATCCGCGTCTTTACAAACACCTACTGCCTCCTAACCCCCTCGAGCCCTCCTCCTCTGACACCCCAATTGTGAACTACTAAAGTCAGTACTATTCGTGTGGTAGCTAGTGGGAGTACTTACTACACGAAAGTCCATGGTGCACTTAAGGGTGAGGATGTTGTGCAGGGCAGTCGCTTCTGACGAGGACGTTCGCAATCAATATGCGGTTAGATGTTCCTGGGCAGAATGCCACATTGGCACTTTCGTATGTTCGCTTCATACCGCACTTATGAGGAAGAATGAAATAGACTCCGCCACAAGTGCTTGAGTAGTAGTGCCAGGTGCCACATCCACATGGTCTTCGATCATTCGACCCGCGGGCAGTTGGCACTATGTATTTATAGGGATCGAAGTTTGCAGGAGTGACGATAGGCGCAGCCATAGCGATGAGAAAGAGCACTATCATCTATTAGTATAAGTTGTAGAACCATAGACGGCCATTTAAACTCACATCAAAGGAACAAAATGCCCGAGGAGTGGGGAGCGAGAGGGCAGGTGTAGAACAGAGGATAGACGTGTTCGACTTTTCCGGACGAGAGATGATACGATTGTAAGAGTGTATAAAATGAACACCTCGTCCTATGTGAAAGATGTCTCGATGGACCTATATATATGTAGGTGCAATCAAAAAAAGCCTAGTAGTTCAAATTGCTATGATCACAAGAAGAAGAGATTCTAGACAAATATTCAATAAAGCTATATCTTATAGATTAAAAGAGAGTATCCTATATAGGTTAAAGGCTTAAAGCACATTCTGAACTTGGTCAAGCGCACTTCTCTCTGATGTATTAAAGAAAATCCAAAAGTGAGCTTGGACTGGGTGTCTTCAAAGGACCATTTCCATGAAATAAGTCAGTCGTCTGTTTCTACCAAACTAAATCATTACCCACACTTGGGAGACGACACTGTGATTCCGTATCAAGACTTGTTTTGCAGAATGGAACCGAATCGCATTTGGCACAAGCCGCAAGTCTATATTTGCTCCGGTGGCATTTACCCAGGATCGCGATGTGAAGGACATGCATACGATTTACACAACCGCAGATGGTATCGTATCAAAGTCGGCTCGGATGACTATGATGCGGATCGGATGGCGGAAATTGTTCAAAAGTACATTACGACATATTACGATGAATTCGGAAGCCAGACCCCGTTCAATGTTATAAGCATATCGTCACTCGACGACGAAAATCAGGAATACTCCACGGTGCCTGATCATCTTATTGTCAGACCCATGTTTCAGAAGCTACATTACTGTCCTAAGGAGGGGGCCTCCTTTCCTGTTACTTCTTTCGGTCAGGTGACGGACAAGTTATTCCTGAATGCTGGCGTCGACAGATGCCGATGGAATGCTAAGGACTGCGTGTTTAAACGAATCGACTTCGACCCCGACGTTAAGAGTATAGACCGAGATATCAAAAGCAGGGAAACATTGCTAGAGGTCCTGAATCATGACGGCGAACAACACGGAAACGCGGACGAGATGCTGGAGAAGCGATTCAATATTCTACCAATATTGGCCCTTGTTAACATCGACGAAGATGGTGGCAGTCACAAGATTAAGGGTATTCTGATGCCATTCGGTGGCCAGGATCTGAAAATGGTGTGGGAAGCCGCCGTAGGCTCTGCTACTTCTCCATCCAGTTCTGTCGACCTTGGGATCACTATCGAACAATTAAGAGATCTTACTCGCGGCGTTCATGAATTGGCGCGGGCAGGTGTTATGCATGGAGATATCTGCGACAGAAACATACTCAAAAAACCGATCGGGGTAGTCACTGCGGACGAAACTCAAGCACAGCACCGTCTCATCTTGATTGATCTTGACTCAGTGGCACCAGAGTACAAAAACGACGCATATGCGCTTGGTCAAGTGTTCCTTTGGTGCAAGGAACACTCTCTATGGGATAGCAAAGACCAGAGGAGACTTGAGGATGCTGCTCGAGTTTTGATGGAAGGTGAAAATTTTGATCGGGCGGTAAATATCTTGGGCACCATGGCAGGGGCGACTAGATCAGGTAGAGCATATACTAAGTAGGAGCCGGGCACAGTTCTATGGGTGTAGGGGAGGTTTAAGGGATACATATGTTCAAATTTTGTGGTTTCTATAGCTTCAATCACAGTTTACTTTCTCTGCGCATATCCAACTGCACCTTAAAGATTATAACTCGTAATGTCTAACTGGGATGCCAGGGTGGAAGCTACAGCTTCGCATACGGGCATAGATTCATAGATTAGCTGCGCAGAAATACTCCGTAAACCGCTCCGCGGGTCCCATCCCCTGTATTAGAGCAATGCTCGGGTCCTGTTTTTGCGTTAACAGCCTAGCATAGAAAATTTACGTTCCCGTAGTGAAATTACTTTTACCCACCTGAGACAAACAAAAAGTAACCTAAACTAGAAAGCAGCACCCTAAATAACTCGATTCTCTCACCGTCTCCTGACCTGCGTTTCTATCCAAAGCCTTCTTTTGACATGGGTGAGGTAACGCGATGTAAGAAGCAACTTGAAAGTGATCGTCAGCTGGTATTCAGCTCGAATGCAAATCAACCTACATAAACCAACTACACACTCAAATATGAACCCATTTCACTTTTTCTATCAACTAATCTTTAAAATAAAGATTCCGTAGGTGGGTCTTGGGAACTCCCGCCCACCCAAGTTCCCAACAGTTACCCATTACCCAGCTGGGTTGCCAAGCACCCAGTCAGAGGTTGCACTACCCTCATAAGGCTCTGTGACATCTTGGGG
>LLKJ01000471.1:0-29125 GCA_002242865.1 Clarireedia sp. CPB17
ATATAATAATTAGTTACTACTTATATTCTATAATTATAATTGATTTCGATTCCTACTATAAAGTTTATTTATAATAAATCTACGATAGTACCGAAGCCTCCCAACCTTAGTACTCGCCGATCTCTTATTGCTTTCATATAATAAGAAAGATAAGTATTTGTAATAAGACTATATATTATAGATCGCGAATAAGTAGCGAAAGATTGATTGATTAATAACTGAATGAACGAATAGATAAGTGGATGAGTGAATAAGTGGATGGATAGTTGAGTGGATAGGTGGTTGGATTGAAAATGAGGGAGAAGAAGAGAATATGAAGGGAAAAAAGAAGATGTAGATCGAAATGAATGAACATAGTGGTTGTTTCCCTTTCTGCGTAAAAGTTTGACATAATAAGTAAGGGCAAGAGCGACGACGAATTGAAGTAAACATCATCGAGCGATTGTGGAGATCGTATGTTTCCAAAACGCGGAAGGCGAAATGAAAGCTGACCAGTAGATGCTCAGATAGGTGAATATGATGATAGAAGCAGGAGCGACGATGAGAATTGGAGTAAACATCATCGAGCGATTGCGGATATGCTCCAATGGATGGATATGTACAGTTGGTTCATTTTGTATATGGAAATTTTGTGTGATAATTAGAAGCAGGATAGGCGTGGTTGAAGCGGGAGGATTTGGGGAAGATACCGGAAGCCACCTTCTCCTCAATTTAGAACTTGCCCGCCGAATGATTTGTAAATGAACTCTCAGCAAACAACTACCAGATAGACCAAATCAACACCGATACATTCTTCCACGCAGGCGGCGGGTTTGGGTTTCCCAAGTCGATGAATCAGAGAGGCAGCGAGATCAATTGAACAAATTTTGAATGTGCTTGGATGGAAGGCGAATGAAAAATAAATCGGAGACTTGACGAATCCGTTTGTGGGTATGCAGTTTTGAGCAATAATCGAATGAGATTGGCGTCTGAGGCCTTTTAGAAGACTTGACGGATTCGTTCCAACGTCCATGGCATGCAGTTCCGGCGATGGTCCAATGTATAATATTCTTTTTTCGTGGCGAGTTTTGACATTTGCATTGGTCAACTTGCTTCTGTTGCGTTTTTGAGATTTTGTAATGAATTCCCTGTTCCTTCGGGGTAGAGTTGAGACTTCTGGATGCCCCTACCTCACTTCTCCAGATCTCGAATGTGGAGTCACTCGGATAATCAGTGAATTAATCATATATTACATAATACATTCCAAAAACAACCCCTCTCAGAAACTCCATCATATTCATCGACAATTCCTATCCCAAAGAATCCTCTCCACCCTCATCCCCATTATCAAACCAGCCAACGAGCAATCAACATGACCAACTCTTCGCCGTCGTATTCTCCCTGATCGACGTCCCCGACGCATAAACCCCAATAACGCAAATCGCCGCGCCACAAACCAACATCCCCGCATTAACCAGCGTTAATGCTATCTTTCCCCCGCCTTGCGTCCACCGCCCTTTATTTATGCACAGCCAGAATATTCCCGGTAGTCCGAACGTAAACCAAGACGCGAAGAGAGAGGAGACGAGACCGAGGAGCTCGTTAAAGAAAGGAATGGATAGGGCGATCACGAAGGCGATGACCCAAAGGAGGAACGTGATGCTGAGCCAGGAGATGGTCGCGGTCCGGGTGCGCGTGTTGATGTGGCGGGGGTGGGCGGCGAAGATTCGGTTGAAGATGTATTTGGAGGCGACGTGGCCGAAGATTACGCCGGCGATGATGATCTGCGGGGGTGGTTAGCTTTTGATTTCACTTCCGAAAGAGGGGAATGAGCAAGGTGTGATGCGGTATGAGTGAAAGGGACTTGCAGTAGGAATTGCGATTCCAAAGGCAATTTTCGATACTAGTACGCCAGCTGACGAGAGAGCGGGCGACTTGACGGTCGCCCCGGTGTAGACGTATACGACGATCGCAACGACGATATACATAGTTATATCGCATGTTTGAAGGAAAGCGAGGGATTTTGGAAAATCTCTAGGATCGCGAAGTTCGGCCATGAAACCGAAGAAAGCTACGTGGCCACCTAGACATAGCGATGAGCATGCTGCTTTGAAGTTATGGGGGAGGGCAGTTACCATAAGCGAAAAGAATATTGGCAATCGAGAGGAATGCCTCACGAAATTTCAACCCCGGTTTGGGCCAGAGACTGTATTGATTATGCCCAAGTTTTTCCACGCCGACTGCGACCATCGTGATGATCACCGCGATGGTTATACTCGCGAAAGCTATTTGAACACATCAGCCTGATTCACACAACAAACCCACAACAGACAACTACTCACAAGCAATCGACATGTACGACATCTTCTTGCACGTCCGTGGAATATCCAACACCCAGAAAACGACCATCCCCACCACACCCCACACGATATTACACACGCTATGCTCACTCAACGTCTGCAGACAAATAATCCACGTCAGGATATGACTCGCCATGCAGAATATCAAGAAAGTAATATACGCCCCGGCGCCGAATTCCCGCCCGAAACGCTTCATCCCGACCAAAGAGAACAGCACTTCGATTGAGTCGGCCATGCTGTGGATCTGCGGATACACTTCGCGGAACTGGTGCATGACGTACCCGGAGTACGAGGACATGATGCCGAGTCCGATGAGCAGGATGACGCCGGGGATGAGCCCGACGTTGGCGAGGACGGAAGGGAGAGAGAGGATACCGAGCGAGATGGTCTCGGCGATCATTATCATGCCGCATTGCCACCAGTTCATCGAGTGGTAGTCGACTTCGCCGTCGTCGACGGTGGGGGTGGGTAAGAGGGCGTCGTCATCTTTTCTGCCTTTGTTCTTAACCGTGGTAATTTGCTCATCCGTGGATTCTTTAGCATCCGTGGAGTCCAGTCGTGAGGGGGTGTTTGTGGTGATATTTGGTTGTTTCTCTGTGTCTACTTTCGTAGATAGGGATGGATGATTGGCCATTCTGAAGGAATATGTCTTTGCGGTGGAAATTTCGTAGCAAGGAAAGTGTAAATAATCAGTGCAAACAGTGATGTAAATAGAAATTGGTATGCTAGAACTTCGAAATCGGTTTTCTTAAGAATAACATAAAGTTGAAGAAGCAGTGCAGAGTGGTCATTGAAGTAGAAGGTGGAATATCTGACTCTCAGACTACTGAAGTAATGGCTCCCTAACCAAAACGTTGTATTATTGGTATTGTATACAATTATCGAGGATTGTGTGGTTAAAATCAACAAGATGACTATTTAAGTTGAGATTAGTATAATTTTGGCATGGTTGAGACATAGGGCAGGTACCTTGATAGAGGATAAATGCCTTCTTAGGGCTGATAAGAACGGGAGCTAGGGCAGATATCTATTGCCTATTCCAAGTATAGAAGGTGCTCTTAAAGTCGTGGAGGAAGTTCGTACGAATGTAGTAAGTAGCTCCTTCTTTAAAGTTGTAGCTTCAAAGCACACGTCACCTGCCGTTCGCAAATTCATGTCCGCCGGTTGATTCAACTTGATTGAAACGATGAGCTGGCGTTCACATGGGGGATATGTAGCTCTTTTGTACTCATAAGTCAACAAGGTATGATCCTGTTTACTGTATCATAGAATTAGCATCAGGTGCAGAGTTCTTCCCATTGTTCCTCCCAGTGTTGGGTACTCAGATGTGTTCGTGGTTCCCATCGTGGTGGTAATATATCTCACTCACCAGAATTCGAGGCTATTACTCCTCAACACATTCAAGCCATATGTAGGTGAAAGATAAGACTAGTGGAACAAAAGCATAACTGACCTATCTATGGTGTGATCGGTTCCACAAACACCTTTATTCGGTACCCATCTATCTAGCAGCCACAGACCCAATTAGCTTCCCTGCTACCAGAACGCATCATGATCCCTCTGTTCGTCATGCGAGTGAGTACTTCTCCTTATCTTTTAATTGTAGTATAGTTCGTCGTAGCCTTATCATATATGTTAAGGTTAATAGTAGTACCGTAAGGGTAGTGCACATGACCGAAGTCACCAGACCTTCAATCACAGCTACTACTAGGTCGACCCCTCGCGTCCCTCATTTTGCTATTTTGCTCTCCCCACCATCCTTAGTGACTCTACCACGCACTTTAATCTTCAGGTATCCCGTCCCCAACTTCTCAAAACTCGCCATCTCACTTCCATCATTTCCTCCAGCAGGGCTACCATCCTCGTTCGCCGCCCCACCAATCATAGCTTCAGGTGCAAACAACAATGCCTCTCCAGCATTCAACTGCACAATTTCCTTGAATACAGCTCCCTCCGCAGTCTCATCGTCCGAATTATTCTTCTTACCCGCGGAACTCAACGCGGCAATATGCTCTCGAAGGCATTTCAACCACTCCGGGCTAGAGAAGCGATGAACGATAGTCATGGAACATAGATCCAGAAGCTTAGGCGAAACGGTTGGCTCTTGCGTTGAAATAAAAATTCTGGCCCCGATATGGCGTTGGAGACGAATAGATGAAAGGAGAGTATTCGTTAAGGGGTCATCGGTGGCTGACATGTACTTGCAGATTGTTAGCGGAGATTGTGAGTTAAGGAAGGGAGAATTACTTTATGCGCTTCGTCGAGTGCAATGATTCTGCCGGTCTTTGTATCTTGTTCCAGATATAGAGAAAGACATATGTTGAAGAGCGCGGAGGCTGATTCGGATGTCATACATGGACAGGAGAGGTCGACGATGGTCAGCTGGCCAGGCTATTTTAATGTCAGCGACTGGTTAATACATTTAAGTAGAAGAGAGATACAACCTTCACACTCCAATCATTTCCGTGTCGTTTCGTCGACTTAGGAAGGTGCTTCCCTGTGCTAGCTCTACTACAAGCTGCTCTTTGCTCGATAGGCATAAAACTCTCAAGCGTGTCCAGCCTCTGCTCCAACGGCACTAATTGTGCAGACGTCAGCTTGCAGTCTTTTACCATTTGTTTAAATTCTCCGTAATGGAATGGCTCATCTTCTGACATTTGTTGCTGGGCCAGTCGTAGGTGTCGGATGATTCGGCTGATAGTATGAAGGTATAGTGGCATCGATCCGTCGTCTGTTTTCACTGCCATCAAATCCATCATACGTTTTGTATTCAAGTCAGCTTGGTCGATGCGAAGTTCCTCAACATGAACTTTGGGAATGATGCTGTATGTTTTCTGCCGGATGTGCGGTTTTCCGTCAGCTACTATATTGATTTAAAACAATCACAGGGCGATGCCAGTGATAAAGTGACCAGTAATACTTCTGTTAAAGAAGAAAGATGCGGTAGAAGAATGTACTGACCTTGATGGCTTTGAAGTTCGTTGGAGCACACAACACTCTCACCTTGATATTTCCTCCGGTAGCCAAGTGAGCTGCTTCACAAGGATCCCCTTTCTTGTCCCCAATGAAATTATCATAGTGAAAGAGCAGGCCGGAAAGTGGAGCTGTTAACACGCTGATCTTTGATTTCATAAGGCAGTTCTCAAGCAAGCAGGAAAGAGTATGTGACTTTCCGGAACCCTGGGAGCCACATATAAATGCACTAGATGGCGCGGCAATGTTGAAGAAAAGTCGTGGATCGCCTCCAAGGCTTGGTTGCTTCAGCAATGAGGATTGCCCAGCGATAAATCCATATTGTGTGAAATACTTTCTCCAACCTTGAAGCACTGCAGCCGAGAAAATAGGTATCGACTTTCTTTCGTGGTTGTTTTTCGGAGCAGTGTCGATTTTCAAGAGACCCAGATGATAAGCAAGCTCGTTTGACATAGTGCAGATACTTCCAATCTCGTAGTTGCAATGTCGTGGTGTATTGGCAGAATTGTTGTATCGATGATATGGAGCCTTTCGAGAATCAGATTTTATATGTTCGAAATGCCAAAGTATGGCATCAATTGGATCACTGTAGATACAATAATGCTTAGTTCAGGTTGGATGATTCTTCCTATGAAAGGGGAGAAGGTAGGTCCTTATATAGGACCCTCCTCCTGTATCAATCGCCTCATCCAACATGATCGTACGGGATCTCCTTCGTAGTTATTCTGAATGTCTGACTCATGCAATAGATCTTTTATGTGAAAGTGAATGCTGACCGAAAAGGTTGGTTGTACAAGTCGCATTTGCGCATCTGTGAACCCAAAGGTGACGCGACGCCACTTCTGAAGAAGTGACAATTGTGGTTTATATCGCTGGCTTGGCTGGCTTGGCTGGCTGCTTCATATACCCCCCCGCAGAGTGGACTTTTCCGCTCTGCCCATTGATTCGTCTATTACCGATGAGCCCTCGTTTGACCCGATATTATATGACGTTTGTGTGTTTATGGCAACCAATCACCAGTAGAGTCTGGTGTTTCTTGCTTGGGCGATATTACAACTCATAAACATGATTCGACGATGGAGATAGGTCTGGTAAGATTTTTTACCACTGAGCCATGAGCACGGAATAAGGACTCATAACTGTGAACCCAAAAGTGACGCCACTTCTGAAGAAGTGACAATTGTGGTCTATATCGCTGGCTTGGCTGGCTGCTTCACAACATCCGTTTGTAAAGACCTGATCATTTAGCCTCTTTACATATCTCCGCGATGCAAAAAGGAACATTTGGGCCAGATCCAGACTACATGTGTTTGACCGCCCTGTTCGACAGCAAATGACAGATCATTTCACAACGAAATGCACCAAAAAAGGAATGCAAACCAACAAAGTTGCCCTGCAAGGCGGGATTTCACATGACGGGAACCTACATACTGTGATGTTTCCACCGCCTGATTAGATTGATCAACAAGAAAACCTGCAGGGATAAAAACACTGTACTTCTATACTTCAATCGTTTTGTTTTGTGCCCAGAATATTTGCAATAAACATTAATCATAATCTAAATATGTTCCATGAAGAGTTCCAATAACGCTGCATGAGGTAGGGTATTTCCAAGGTAAATCCAAAATATATACGGTAGAAATAAAAATCCATCAAGGAATCAAATAAACCACGAAGAATCCCGCGGTGTTTGCCAACTGGTAGTTGATGTTGCTTCCGGAGACGTAGAAGGAGCATTACTGGCTAGCCTTTTCTTCTTCATGCTCTTACCCGATCTCGAAAACGATCTCATAAATGCTGATGTTGGTCGTCCTAATGTAGGGCTAACCATTACAACGGGCGTTGAAGGTTCAGATCCATCTTCCGTGAATGATGTTGGAGGTCTTGGCAAAGTTGATCTACGGTTCGCTGCCGAAGATTCAGTCTGCTGGGATGGAGGTGTGATCATAGGCGAGGGACTAATGAAGCTTTGTTGAGCAAGATTCTCCAGTGGCGAGCTTCGCCTTTGCACACGTGAGGCTGATGACTCTGACGATCTGTTAGGCGGCACTGCAGACGTAGGAGACAGCAAAGGCGATAGATATGATAACTGTCCGCTAGACGCACTATGCGCCAATAAATGTGAGGTCGCGTCATGAGAGGTCGCATCATGAGAGGAAGATTGTCTCGATACCCATGACATAGCAGATAAAGCACGTCTGCTGTCTTCATCGTCCATTTCCGCGACTATGCTATCTCCAGGAAGTTCGTACATTGCAGGGCTTCCAGGCAACTCAGGAGTCCTGTGAGCTCTTCTTTGCGATTCCATCATACGGGCCGCTGTTTCATAATCCTCGTTGTGATTGTTCGAAATGGGAGAATACAATTCGGATGGCGTAGGAAGCTTCATGTAATATCCAGCTGGCTTATTCTCGGCATCAGGGGAGTGTAACTCTACATGGTCTGCCCTCGACAACTGTGGGCCCGGTGCTTCCACGATTCTATCGTTTGACAAACCTGGCGATGGTGCTTCCTTCGTGAAGAGCTCCACTTTCATCGGGTCATCTCCTCTCATACCACGAAGTGCCACTTCATTTGTCAATGCAGCAGCATGTTTGCGGCGGCGACGGCGAAGGCAAAATATTGTGAGACCGACAACGGCGATGGCTGCAATCACAAGAGCCACGATAGCGCAGATGATACCAACCGATATGCGCGTGTTGTGACTTGTGATTGAAACTTGCGAACCACTGCCAGTTTTCGAGGAGGAAGAGTTAGATGTAAAAGTTGGAGAAATGATTGTACCGAGCTCCGATGCAGCCCCATCATCCCATGTACACTGGCTGACGCTGAAGTTTCCACGCTCGTAGTCGACTGTTAGGTATCTGATAGTAAATTAGCATTTTCATCAAAACATCAGAGGCGTTTACGCACGCTTCTTGTAGGAATGCTCTTCCCAGGGTATTCTGAGAATCATTGGATGATTTCCTCAAAGGGAAATAATAGGTATCATTAGGAACGAAGGGGTATGACGCAGGAATGGAGAAAGCACTGAATGGAAGAATAATAGTGGCAGATTCACCCCCATTGAGATCATTAGATAGAGAGAATGTAACTTGTGGATTGGTTGCCTTGAGCAAGGAGCGTTGCGTCGAATTAAGCAAGTATAAACTTGTCTCTTCATCTAGCGATAATCCAAATGCTTTTTCAAATGCCCCACAAGCAGCCTCTGGAAGCCAGAAGTTGGGATCGGTCGACTGAATGAATGCGTAGGTGGGACTTGGTAGCAGGTCGGCTTGAGTCGTGCCGCTATATGTGATTGATTGGATTGCCACAACAATATCCCGATCAATATCTTCAGATAGAGTAAATCTTGCATTATTCGGCTTGAAACGAGAAGAATCGTATCCTCCAAAGATTAGCTGCGCATACTGGCCAGCCTTTAGACCTAGATGATGTTAAGCGATGCTCAAGCGACTGCTGCAGGGGAATTAAACACATACGGTAGCTTGCACCTGCGGTGTAACTCCAGCTCAAGCTAGGAATGAGTTTATCAGACCATAGAGATGCAAAATATGATGGACTTGAAAAATTTCCTATCGAGGTGAAATTGAGAGGTTGAGTGCCGAGTCCAAATATTCCCCTTCAGAATGTCAGTAATAATCATGAGCAGCCGAGAGAAATTTACATGTAGAATGGAGAAGTAGTCGCGATTGCTCCTATCGTCTGGTTCTCAAGGGTTGGCCCGTTCGTCCCCTCGACATATCCCAACCCAACAGTATCTAGACCAAAGTCCGCATGCTGAGAGTAACCCAAGTTTGCCTGAAATCCAACTCCATCTCCATTGATCCCAAATGTACCAATATCCTCCCAGGTGTTCGATTGACTAGTGTTGAAGAGAGCCCCACGAGCATTGGCGCAATCGCTGGGTACGGGCGAAATGGCTGCAGACGTGCATCCAAGCGGAAGTACGAGTAGAGATTGGGGTGAGTTCGTCGATACTAGGACGCGAACATTCTGAGCTGGAGAACCGACCCTCAAAGCCAATGATGACCATGAACCATCATCACCATCCTATGAAACGATTAGCATCGATGGAGAAAGTTCCAGGGCAAAACATACGAAGTATTGACTCGGTGGGATGAGCAGCGGAGATGGGATATTCTGGTTAGACTCTAACCGGTCCTCAAGACTTAGAGAGCTACCAAAGACCTTCACTGCGACGATTGAAGCAAACAGAAGTCCATTAAGGAACTGTATACGCATGTCGATGGTTCTGTAGACATGAAATCATCGATGTCCGAAATCAACAAGGACAAATCAGGACTGAAGAACGATAAAGCAGTGGAAAAACGTGGAAGAATACCGGATAAGATCCCGATCAACAGCGTTAACCTGCTGGGGTAAACCCAAAGCGCAGATGACTTCCTGTTCCGTCACCATGGCGCGTACGAATGAAGCTCGGACAGAAAGGAGAAATTCTCCGCAGTTCCAGAGTATTGAGATCAGGGGAGAGCAGCTGGGATTGCAAATTAGCTCTCACTGCACGATTGCGGCACGGCCCTACGTGGTCCACTCTTGGCTGGTCGTCGCAGAATCGGATATACTGATATGATATGCTAAACTCAAGCTCAATCTCCCCATGGCAGGCGATACCACACAAAACGTAAGCTCTGAGGATAGCGGAGCATCTTATAGCTCGTGAACATGTTCCTGCGCCGTGGGGCTGTGGCACAGAAAGCCTTCTGAGCGGCTGAGCCGTCCTTCGTGAGACGCATCAACCTCGGCAGGGAAGATGTGGCACAATCATACAATCAGGTTGTGTGATCGAGGAGGTGGTAATCTACAGGTAACAATGAAAGCGACAGCATCGAAGTCATGATATCGCGAACTATGCGATCGCGGGATTGTGATGAATTATGCGCGTGTGCCAGCCAAGGTTGTAAGAGGTGATGAAGTTTGGCTGAGACCAGAGGTCACAAACAGCGCTCGGAGCTAAACCTTATGCCGTTAAGCCTATCACGTTGACAGCCAATCACAAACCTTACCCCACGTTTGCACCAAAAGTGTACCTGCAATGTACCTGCATTGTGACCCTTTCCTTGTCAAACGTAAGACACACGACGGCGCCATGAAGTCACATTGATCCTCCATTGGGATAGCCATTATTCTATTCTAAAACGAACGATAGGAGGTTGCTGTGCCGGTGCCCTTTTCAATCAATCTTCTCGTATTTCAACTTCACGTCCACTTCACCCCATTCCTCGAGAGGTAATCGCGGAACGCTGAGGGGCAAAAGGGTCTCCCTTTGCAGTCTACCACTCATTTGACCGTAACTACCTAACCCGATATAAGTGTCAAGGCTATTTAGATGGAGCCTTCGATAAACAAGATACCCATTCGTTAAGTCAACACTTTAATGTTCCTCCTCGCATCGCTTTGATCAATTCTCTCGATCAATCTTACCGGGAGGTGATCCTACAGATTGAATCCTTCAGTCAAGGACTAAGTCAAGGGATCCTTGGTTACCACGAAGGAAAGACTACCGGTATCTTCTTCCAGATGACGAACGAGCAGTGCGTATCAGTGATTGGACGGAATGGAGCGTGCTTGTTGTCAAAAATAGGCTCGCGCACGATAAGGCTTTAGATGGGCCTTGAAGCATGGAAGTATTATATCCTGGCTTTCCATGTCGATGTCTTTGATGCTTCTTTGCGTCCTCTTACTTTGCTCAACAATCACACTCTTTTAGTTTGTTGTTTATTTCTTTGGTATTCGATAATGGCGTGTAAATCAGTATCGTCGTGGGTAGTATTGCTGTCTGTCTTTAACTCTTGTTATGCTGCTGGTATGTTCACATGCGCTGCGATGAGCTTATATCTATTGACCTGATCTAGTGCTTTATACAAATTCAAGTTCTGTAGCCACGACTACATCGAAGTCAAAATCTTCCTCTACCATCACCTCCATCCCCTCTACCATCACCCCATTAGCGTCGTTGCCAGATGGAGGACAGTCAACTACTGAGTGGTTTCCGATCACTCCGGGAAGCCAGTATTGGGGAAATCAGAGCATTCCTATCAATACCTGTACTGAGTGGAATTTAAATGGACATATCCCTCAAGTCGTATGGACACCATGTCATATGTAGGAGCTACTGCTTATATGGAATAAGATATGTACTGATTTCTGGATAGTTTCGCTGGGACAGTACAGCTTTCATACTTTCCTCCCGCGAGTGGAAATGTTACATATCCCTCAACATACTACAATGAAGCTATTGGCATCACAATGTGTGTGTTCCCGTCAGACTACCAGAATCCATGCTAATCATATCAGGACTTCGCCTTCCATGTACATGGTCATCAACACAGTCAGCGTCTACAACGACTGTGGTCAGGTCGGGCCTACAATGAAGGACTTAGTAATTTCTCTGGACCCAACAGATGTATCAACAATTGCTCTGTATACGGCCACGGATCAACATGTGAACACTACCCCTCCAACCATGCTCACCCTTACAGATATCATCAATGGTTGTTCGACGCTCTCTATGACAGCTGCTTCTACCAATGGAGCAATCATCAATGACCACGCTATGGCCAATGAGTACAATAAATGTTTCCCAGCATTGGCAATCCCTTCCCTAGCAATTGAATCACTTGGACTTCCCTACTACAGACATTGTGGAGCCGACAATGCCAGGTTTGGCTTGTATGATCCACCAGGAGCAGTTCCTCCCGTGAATGGACTGCTTCCAACTTCTACAGCCAAAGCCTCAGCGACTTCGACAGCAGTCGCAGCTCAGACACCTTCGACGAACCAACCTGCGAATACAGCGATCGCAAAGCCAGAGCCCACAACAAGTACGGCTGCCCAAGATCCAGTGAAGTCATCGGTTGCAAATGTTGTGTCAGAGTCAAGTAGCACTCCTGGCGTAAAACAGCCTGCAACATCAGTAAACAACGTTCAGGACCCAACTACTGCTAGTGATCCCGCTCAACCCGCAACATCGATAAACAACGTTCAAGCGCCCACGACTATCGGAAATTCTGCACAACCCGCTACGTCAGTCGCCAATGTTGCACAGCCCAGCTCAGTTGAAGTGATTGCACCAGTCCCCATCGCCACAGTAGGATCAGAAGTCATCTCCGCCGTCCCAGGTGCATCCACGGTCGTAATCGGTGGCCAGACAGCATCACTCCAAGGCCAACCAATTACCATCTCCTCTTCCATCATCCAACTCACACCCTCCGGTCTCGCAATCGTCAACGCAGACGGTGGTTCTTCCAGTATCTACACTCTTCCCACCTCCGCGAAAGCCGTCGCGAGCGCAGCCATCAGCCCCCAGCCAATTGCCACTCTCCCAAACGCGCAAGTAATTTCCGCATCAGCCGGGGCATCTACGCTTCTCGTCGGTTCCCAAACCGTCACTCAAGGTGGCCCGGCCGTTGCCATTGCCGGCTCCGGCTCCGTCGCGACGTTCGCTGTTGACGGTCTCGTGATCGAGGGTTCGAGTGGTGAGAAAACCACCTACGCACTCCCCGCTTCTTCTTCTTCTGCTCCATCGGAGCCAATCGCCACAGTCGGAAATCAAATAATCGCCGCTTCATCTCAAGGCGCATCTAGTCTCGTCATTGGCTCCCAAACTCTGACGCTCAATGGCCCAGCCGTCACCCTCGCCGGCTCCAACTCCGTCGCGACGTTCGCTGCTGACGGTCTCGTGATTGAGGGCTCAAGTGGTGAGAAGACTACCTACGCACTCCCCGCTTCTTCTGTTCCATCCCAACCTGTTGCCACAATCGGAAATCAAATAATCACCGCTCCATCTCCGGGCGCATCCAGTCTCATCATCGGCTCCCAAACACTAGCCCTCAATGGCCCAGCCGTCACTCTAGCCGGAAGCAACGCTGTCGCTACGCTGGGTGCAGAGGGTCTGGTAGTTGCGTATCCTGGTGGAGCAGTCTCGACTTACTCTGCGGTGGCGGCGCAAGCGCAAACACAAACGCAAAGTTCGGAGCGCAGTATGATTACAGCGGTAGCTGTGTCTGGTTCGAACGGCGATGAGGTGGTTGTGCAGGGGAAGACATTGACGAAAGGAGGTGAGGTGGCAACGTTGAGCGACGGGCAAGTGGTTAGCTTGGCGTCTGGTACGACGGGTGTTATTGTGATGGGTAAGGGAGGAGGACAGGTCACAACTGTGGAGGTGGTGGAGGTGGCAATGAGTAGTCTGATGGGGCTAGGGTTGGTCTCGTCAACGGGGTCGATGAAGGGGGTTGTGGCTGTGCAGACGACGAGCACGGTTGCGGGAAGTAGTAGTTCTGGGATGGCCACACCGGAACTGTTCATGGGGGCTGCGGGGGAGAGTAAAGATTTGGGATTTAAGACTTTAATGTTGGTATTCGCGATGGGTGGAATGGTGGGGATGTTGATTTGAGGAAGCTGTCTCGTATTAGTAATATTAATAGCTGCCCTGCCAACGGAGATCATGTTACAAGATTAATGAAGTAGAAAGAAAATATAATTCTTGATTGTGTTTATACAATTATAAGTCTAGATCAGTTTAATCTGTTCTTACGCATATGTTTCCAGTGAGTATCCTACAATCCAAGACCATAGATCTTCTAATCCCTTTCCTGTACATTCATTCCTCATATAATGCAAGCTCTCTAGTCGTCCCTTGACCGGTCAGCCATGGTATCCAAAAATCGATCGCTTTCCACCCGTATGCCCCAAAACGCCATATTCGAAACTGTACAGCCCATATTTTGATTGATTTTCCGTTTTCCCAAACCTAAGTTTCATCCCCTTTAATCTCAACCGTATACCCATTCTCGCCTCCTTTGCCCCCCGTAGCACTCCACTTCCCATCATCCTCGCTCTCCCTCTCCTCGCCCCTCCTCGAACCCAGTCCCACGGCTCCTCTCGACCGACTAAAACTCCGTTTCATCCTCGCAGCACTCACACTCTCCGTCCTACTATGCGGATCCCGCTTCAGGTCTCCTTCCCCGGAGCTCCCTTCCCCAGGACTCATATCTTCCCTCCTCACCCAGCTCAGCTCGACGACGTCCGTGCGTACTATGTTCTCCTCGCTGTCGGTGACGGCGCGTTTCCTGGATATGCTGGTTCGGCGCCCGATGCGGCTGAGCGGGTACGAACCCCCTTGAGACGGCGTTTTGTGAGATATGGTGTGGATGGAGCGCCAGCGCGCGGGGATGATGGCGCTGAGGACGGGGAGGGAGGCAGCGACGACGCCGAGGGTAAGGTCGACTAGGGTCCAGTCTTCGAGGGGTTTGAATGTATCTGTGGGGTGGTGGTTAGTTTGTATTCTCTTGGAATAATATTGAGGGAATCTTGTGGTGCAGAGAGGTCTGGCTGATTTGGCATTTTGAGTTCCAAAAAGCTGGGTTGCCAATGCCGCCGTTCAGGAGATGTTTCCATAGGGATTAGAAAAATCAAGTGCATAGTCCGCCGTCATTTTCCAATCCAGAAACACACTCATTCGCCGCAGTTTTTCGCCAATTCAATAAGATTTTCCTGCACCATGCCGAAAAGAAGAGAAATAAGGGCACTTACAAAGAACATCAGCTCCCAACCTTCCCTGCTCGATCTGCCTGAAGATACTCCCAACCGCACTCATCGTACCAATACTGAAAACAAAATACAACCTCGCCTTCGTCTTCCAACCCATCTTTACCTTCCACAGAACAATCAATGGAACAGCCAACAATCCAAAATCCATGACCACATGAATAGTACTGAGAACCGTGCCCAATATACTCACCGAAAAACATTTCGGCGTAATATTCTCCCTACCTATCCGAACCGGATCCCAGCCCGCATACGCCGGCGAGCAGCTGAAAATATCCCAGAACAGACTAACCATGATGTAGACAAACAGAAGAACCAAAAAGATATTATTAAACAAGAGCCAACCTTTACTCGTCATGCTCGTAAGCCGGCGGTTGAAAAAACAGATCGAGACTTTAACGATTCCGACTGAGACGAAGAAGATGACTTTGGAGAGATTCGTGTAGCGCTTGAAATATCCGTATTCCTCATACGTCACATCCCAGATGTGTTTTCCGGCGCCGCCGTAGATGACGGCCATGATTTGGAGAGAGGGCCAGGTGATAGCGAGGAGAGCGCCGGGGACGATGAAGAGATCGTCGAGGCCGAAAACGAGTCCTCGACCGCAGAAACGGATTACGAGACGGGAGAAGGTGACCATGACCATGACGGCGATGGCGATGGACATGCCGGCGAGGATGGAGGGCCCGCGCGTGGTGAAGACATAGTTGTCGGGTTGGAGGGGCGGGATGACAATGCCTTTGAGAGGGGATGAGGTTCTGCCAAAGGCGAGGAGGAGGTAGTTTACGATGTAGTAGTCATTGGTTGTGTTTGGGGGTTGGCCGATGAGTGCGGAGATGGTGCCGGTGGGGATGGATGTGGGATATGTTATTGTGGCGGAAGCGGAGATTACTGAAGACATGATTTGTTGAAGGTAGGACCAACAACTGAAAAAAATTCCAGTTAAGCTCAACTCCGTTGGAAAACAATTGAGCAGGAGCGAGACGAAGAGGGAATGTACTGTATCTTCATTGAAATGATCTTCGTAAGGAGTTCCAAGACCGAAGATCAAACAGGTACATACATGAGATCAAAAAGGGATAGCAAGTCAAAGGACACATAGGAGGGAACAATGGGGGACGACATGGCGAACTTCAGGCTGCAATGCTCCAGTTGCATAACACTGAAGATAACGTGAAACTATCGTACAGGTAGGAATATCGCAGTAACTTTGACTGCAGCGGCTTAGAATAAAGAGGTTAATACAAGGTGAAGGCCTTGTAGATTTGAGCTCTTTTCCCGTAAGTGGGGGACCATCCCCGACCGAAACGGTCAAAGGTGTCCACAACTCTACTAAAAAGTAAAAGGTATTGGGGAAATTCTGACTGCCGATCGCTTGATCCCTACATACCATATCTTAAAACCTGGAGAGTGAGCTCACGGTTGATAGGGGAAGAGGGAGACAAGAGATTCCTTTGTCTCACCATCTCGCCTTGCTGGGATTGACTCTTTGCGCGGCTATGTGCAAAACGATCTCGAGTAACACAGGTTCTTAGTCAGGGTAGCAATGCAGGCTCTAACCAGATACCGGGTACTTGGGACAAAACAGGAACAGGGGAACGAATGAACCACGACTTCGAAGTTCGAAGGTATTTGGAGTTTGGGGTTCTGCAGGTGGGAGAAAACCTTCTTCAAAAGAACAAGGTATGATGAAAGTATAAGTGGTGCGTTTATGGGCATCGCCCGAAAGATCCTCCAATAACCATAACTAGGTGTGCTTGGCACGAACGAGACCTTCGATGACAGTCGTAAACTTTTCCATCATAGGAAAAAAAGCCGTGAAAACTCAGCTCAACTTTGAGCTTGGCAATAACACCAAGCCCGCTTCAAGAATGAAGAATCAGACCCACTATCAACTACCTACTTCAACTTAGCCTTAGCTTCCGATTAACGTCAAGCATCAACACAGATAAGAAATGCCTTCGCACGTGGCCTCATTGGTTGAGTTGAGAGATGACTCTCCCTAGTGCTATCCACTTCATCGAAAAGAAGTAGATGACTTTCCTGGGATCTTCAAAGGGTATTTACTCACAAATCAGCCCTTCGCTTCGAAGTTATCACTCCATAACCCACAATTAATGGTCCCCCCCACTCTTTCCTGTAACGTAAATCATCAACACCTAATTTGGACATCTACGGCTGGAGGAAGAGGAGCAGCCGATGAGAGAAAGACCGAAATAACACTTTTCTTTCTCGAGGTTTTCTAACTTCCTTTCGCATGCAGTAGACATGACTCGTGATTTGACGTACGATTACCGAGTCGTGGTGAAGTCGATTTAGAAAAGCCCCTCTTTTACTCTCAATAAAGTTTAGTCTAGTCTTGACACCAACTAGTAGAGTACGAATACTGTGCTACAATTCACAAGCATACAACCCTAATTTTGGCGCTCGCGACATCCCGGATTTGCCGCACCAAAGACGGGAATTTGATGAACGGACGTTTCGTCTCATCAGAAACATCCCATATGGTTTTACACAATGGCTTCAAGTGCCACAGCCTCAACCCAATCACATCCAGGCGGGAGACGAGCATGAATTCTGAAAATCTTCAAAAATCATTCCCCGGTTGTTGACAAGCTTGGACAAGGAGTGGCGGGTAAGTGGCGGGTAACTTAACGAAGTACTTCCGTATGCTTGGCCCGAAGAGCAAATATTAATCCTACGCGAAGTTCTAGTATATGCATAAGGGACCCCGCCCCGAGAATTGAACCTCGTTGTGTTCAAATAAGAAAGGATCGGCATATTCCATCTTTCTAGAGGTCTAGCCGCCTGGCCTTCACGGAATACCTGCCAAAATGATTCGGACAGGAAAATATCAATGTCCGAATTATATGCCAGTCCACTATCGCTCATCTCCTAAGATTGTCTCCATGAGCAGGTTAACTTAACTTAATGCGGGTTCTGTTAATCAATCAAAACCTTATTTTAAGTCCTAGGGACTTTTAGCAAAAGATTTTCTCGAATCTTCATCCTCGTTCTCATCCCTTTTATTTATCCAAAATGTTGTTGCTTTGGACTCTTCTGCTTGGCGTCGCAACGGCTTCGTTGGACTGTACCGGTATCAACGGGATCAAACCGCAATGTCGATCTGCAGAAGCGCTCTACAAGCGGGACGTTTTCTGGGTTGGGGGCCAATATGTCAATGCCGCGATTGGGCTCTTGACCTATGATCAGATGTATGTCGAGAAATTGACGCCTCTGCTCGGCATTCAAAAACCATATCCTCTAGTTCTGTTTCATGGAGGCGGGATCTCAGGCGCAGTGCGTTACTCTCTCAATATCAAACGACTAACAAATACTGATGAAGTCATAGACCTGGTTGAATACCCCAGACAATCGTAAAGGATTCGCTTCAATGTTCTTGGACCTTGGTTACATGGTGTATATCGTAGATCAGACTTCCGTTGGTCGTGGAACACAGAACGATTTGACTGGATATCCTCTAAGAATCGGCTCGACTGCAAACATCAGTGAGGTTGGCTTCGCTGCTCCTGAGACTGCAAATGCCTATCCCCAAAGTCGATTGCACAATCAATGGCCGGGCAGTGGACTTCGCGGCGACGCGACTTTCGATGCGTTTGAGAGCGGCTTCATCCCATTGACAACAAATAACACGCGACAAGAAATCTCCATGCGTGCAGCGGGTTGTCAACTTCTGCAACTAATCGGGCCTTCATTCCTCATATCTCATTCCATCGGTGCCGTCCACCCAATCCAAATTTCAGACGAGTGCCCGGAACTCGTCCTTGGAAGTGCAAATATAGAGCCTGGGAATATTCCGTTCGAGTCCTATACCGGCAACACGACATCATCGGTTGGTAGATCAGCCGCAAGACCGTTTGGACTAACCGTTTCGAACTTAAACTATGACCCTCCGATCTCCAACTACACCGAGCTTGTCACCGAAACTGTCGGTGAAGATACTCCTGCGAAAAGATCTTGCATTCAGCAAAGCACTGCCGGCAATTACACCATTCACACCCTGCCAAATGTTGCAAAGGTTCCGTATGCTGCCTTCACTGGTGAGGCGTCGCCGCATATCACGTATGAACATTGTGTGATCCAATATCTGAACCAAGTCGGAGTCAAGACCGATTGGATTAAAATGAGCGATTATGGTGTTCATGGCAATGGACATTTCGGGTTCTTGGAGAGGAACAATGTCCAGTATTTCAGGGTTGTTGAGGGTTGGATTAGAAAACAAGCCAATAGTATTCGGGATTCGAATGGAGGCGGCACATGGTGGTGGGCTTAGTCGAACGAAGACTTCGACGCAAGGGATAAACCAATTAGATATCCTTAAATAATCATAATTAACAGAATGTACATAGCAGGTTTCGTAATTATATGTTCAGTAATCGCGTGTTTTCCGTTCATCGCATTCGCGATTGCGCGACGGCAATATGGAAGGTTTCTGTGAGTGCCGGGTGCGAAGACGACAAAAAGTATTGGAGAAACTTAGTTCTAAGCCTTTTATTATTTTGAAACGGGGAAATAGTATATTTAATTTCCTATGTTGTTTCGAAATATAAATGACAGATATCGGAATTTTAATGAATTTCCGAAGTGGTCAAAATTGGATGTATTTTAATGGTCTTCGAGGCGGTATCACTAGTGACATGTTATCGCGAGGTACAGATATAGGGGGGCAAACTTCATCATCTCAAGATAATAAGATGGTCGGAAATATATTTTTTCTAAGCCTTAAGCAGTATAACTCTGTATCCAACCTAGACTGTTTGTTGCTATCGGATTCCAAACAAGCTAACGCCGTCGTGCATCCGGTCATCCCTGAGCTGGGTAGAATTCCTACGCCCAGTACCATACTCCACGCGACAGTATGACCATATCCACATTCCAGCAAGACACGTGAAACACCACATGATAGTCCGGCATGGTAGAGTATTGGAAAAATCGCGCAGCAGCTGCGACAAGATAAATATCTAAAAGAGTTCAGACCGTCCTACCTACGAAGCATACCAGCATCGAACTCATCCAAATAGCCCCGTATCCAACTCGCCTTCTTCTCCAGCGTTGCGCGGACCAGCAACCGTAAGAGAAAACATTGCAGTCTTCTCGAAACCTGTATTTCGTAATGATTATGCCACCAGAACATCGAGATGTGCTGTCAGCGTGAAAACTTGTCAGATGGCAGGAGAAGACTCCAAGACCCAGTTGAGCACTGTAAGAACAAACATCACTTAAACCAGTATTATAGGTATAACAATACAAGGAAGTTATTCTTTAAATCGATACAAAGCATGGTAAGAATACAAGAACCCAAGCTCCACGTCACCAGCATGTGATGCCCACGAGTCCGTCTAATGATATCATACACATCTGCTATTTTTACCGACGCGAGTCAAGTTATAGCAAACATCAGGTTCGTCCTTCTATATCCAGTCCCTTCCCGTCCCGTCCAGTCCCAAGTCATGTCATCTCGTAATATACCTAACCAATGCCCGTCATCCCAACCCTATGCAAGAAAATGCAGGCCCAAAATCCCACAAAGAAAAAGAAAACCACAAGTTAAAAAAATCAAAGAAATACGCTCAAGAAGCAACCGGGAATGCTCTTGCCTGAGGGAGAGGCATAGGTTTCCCCTGCAAATCACGAACGCGTCTGGGCTTTACTCCAGCACTGCTTTTACTGGCGTAAATGTCAATCGCAGCCGTCTCACCAGCCGAACAAGTAGTGCCTTCACTCAATTGAAGTACTTCAGACCACTGGTTGTTAGAGCATCGCTGGAACGATGTGCCACCAATGCAATTCCATGAACCCGAAGAGGTACATTTAGATCCCGCCGCATAAGCACCGCCAGATGAATATGAGGTAGCAGTGCCAGATGGGACACTAATGGCTGTGGTGCTGGGTTTAGAACCGCCAAAGCTGTACGGAGCATCTCCTGTACCGGTTCCGCTAGCAACAGGCACGGAGACCACGGTCGGTATAGTTGCAGAAGAAGCAGCAGCAGCAGAAGTTTGAGCAAAGACGCCGCCGGCTTGAGTCGACATGGTAGCTCCACCGGTTGCAATCACTGATGCTGCTCCACCAGTAGCGCTTGCGACGCCAGAGGAATATCCGCTGCTGCCGGTCATGGTTCCGATGGCGGTAGGTTCGCATTTGCTTGTTCCGGTATACCAGCCTGTGAGACGGTTTGCAATGTCGGAACAATAGCAATGGGTAGCTACACCACCTCCAAGGTTGCCATCAGCGGCGATGGATCCGGAGTTGTAGATGCGCGCAGCTTTGTAGTATTTGGAGACATCGTCGCAACCGGCTTGGGCAATACCTTGCTTTAATCCGTCTCCGGCTGCGGTGCCGGCAGTGCCATCGAGCAACATTTGTTTTATCTGAGCTTTTGGACATGGATTTAGGACACTGGTGCCGGTGTTGCAAGATCCTAGAGTGAGGTTAGCCTTCATATACTCGAAGCTGGGGGAAATATTGCCATACCATTTCCTTGGTTGGATTGCATAAGACCGGGATTGGCATGGCTGTATGCGGTGGTTGGAACTCTAACGCAACCGTTCGATTCTTGCATCATGATAGCCATGATAAATCTGCTGTCGATACCAGTTGACTCTGCAACTTCCTGAATGCTTGCCTTTAAGTCTTTGATTTCGTCTTCCGAGTTGTTCTCGACTTGAAATTGAGTGCAGGATTGATTCAAGACGGCATGGTTGTTGTCGAACCTTTGATCTATTAGACGATATCATCTTTAGGAGGGCACGATACTTACATCACATCAAAGCTTGACATCCACGCGTTCTGATCTGGCCAGCCTGTAGATGGTTCTCCGTTACCGCCATATACTGTGTAAGTACTGCCAGTAGTTCTCCTGAAATGATGAGCGTAATGGCCGTGATGGGATGCATGTGGTGCTGCGAAAGTGAGTGTGGAAAGGCTGCCTGCAGCCAGTAACTATTTCTTATGAGCAACACAGTCTAATCATGAAAGATGATTATGACTTACAAAGTGAAGGACAAACATGATGAACTCGTCAAGAGTGACTTGCGTATAGCAAATGAATGAGTGAAAATCGGGTATACCGGTTGTGATGCGAGAGACCTACACTGCGGAAATCTTAAATTTCTTATATTCTTCTCCAAGAACCCCACCATGAAGGAATGCAGCCCCCCGACCGTCCTGACCAGATCCCACTCCTTGCTTGTGCCTGGGTGTACATAGACCGTAAGGAGCGTAAAGACATTTTTCGGTCTAGACACGGTGGTGTTGTACGCCCGGAGAAAAACAAGGTGTGGCACACCAGCTGCATTGCAGCTCCGAATCCCTTCACAAAGGGGTGAGCGAATCGGCTGCAGGGTAAACCCAAAATAAGAAGAAAACGTAAGCTGTTAGGTAAAATCCGACGCGCCAAAATGTGCCTAGGATTTCTTTTTGCCCCTCCTTACGAAGTAGACGTTGCGACAAAAATGCACCTAGGAAAGAAATGCAATTATCTCGGCCATCAGGAAACAAGGAAACACGCTTGAAATTCACTGCATAACAATTTGTCATTCTGCGCGATTTCCGAGATGAGGACCAAAGTCCTGCCGTCATTTGACCAGAATCACGACCATGAGCTTGTGTTCCTACGGACCGTGGCTGAAGAACTTTCAGAAGCCTCGTACACACGAGTGTAGGTCTAAAACAAACGCCGCTATCTCGTATCGTGAACCTTGTCCGCCGATTAGGATTCAGGCGCGTTCTCAGCTATTTTTTCTTTCTCTCCAAGGGAGCGTAGTGTGATGAAAGACATGAATGAAGACAACTACAATTGGTTGACACATCAGCCCTCGGTTCACGCTGACATGGTTTGCCCGCGCGCTCCCGTTGGAATGCACGTACGCAAGTACGCAAAAGTCTTTGCCGGATGCCTAATAACGTCAAAAATGGCGGTTCGGGCGCAGCAAGGTAAGGTTCTATTGTTACATGCCCCCAACTTGCGCAAGCATGGGATTCGGAGCGGCCCCCTCTTATCTGCGTTGTACCTGAATATCCGACTAAATCGTGCTCCACCATTGCGACGCTGATTGGAGCAAAGAGCACGAAAACGTGAAACTTGCGATTCCTGCCGGCGAATAGTTCCTTATTTGGTGGTGGGGCTGGAGGTGGTGGGGCTGGAAGGATTTCCCCCTATTCTTAATGTGGCAGGAGATCGGCCGTTTATTGGAACATTCCAACGACATGTCAAATCTTTTCTCAGCAGCTTCAGCTCAGCCAACTCACGGAGGGATATTTGCTTCTGAGATATGATGCGCAATTTTCCGCTCGGAATGCAATAATTTTTCTTCTCATCACACTGACAGAGCTTTTGCGAATCCTCGCATCAAGAAATCAATATCAAGATCACACCACTCACCAACATCGAGACCGTACTCGGCTATTCAAGGCCACCTCTTCACCACTCTGTAGAATTACAGTGGTGAGGAGTAGGACACCAGATGGGTGTATTTGTTTCGCAGATACTGGACGACACCACTCCTTCACCAACATGATGAAATATGTTACGTTGTGTTACCGTTTCTTAGGTCATTTACCGTATTGTCTAGCGAATGGCCGAGTACCAGTGGTGATGGCTACACCAAATTCAAGCCATCTGTGCGAGATGGAATGATCAATTGAACAAATAATTATCTTAAAGTTTGATATATGAAAACTACGTAGGTATTCCATCAGAGGTAATTAATAAGAACGTTCCTTCTGCTACTTGCACTTCTGCTGTTGTTGGTTCGGGGATGAAGATGAGCCGTGGTTGCATGCATGTGCTCAATTAGCACTGTCTGGTTACACAATACAATCTGCAGGATACAAAGTAATTCAAAAGAGCTGGGTGGTCTTCTTTTGCAATTATGCAGAGCGCTTTGACTCTGGAGTACAGGTCGATGACTTTTTGCTGTTCTTGCACATCGATATGTAGTTGGCGATGTTCAATTCCCTTTTTTTAACTTGGCAATTGGAGACCTTGGACGTGAAGATCTAGCCTAATTGTACGGAGATAACGCTTCCAAGTTGGATTTATGGTAGTCTCCAGGATTCCGTGATTGCCTGGACCAAATCCATGATCGTGTTTCTGTTCCATCGGCTCATTTCCGTGTGGCCCTTGAGGTGACCTTCATTGCAACATGTATAGGGTAGCATGTGACTCAAGATTGATCCTTGCGTGTCTATGATGTTTGTGGTCGCTGAATGGGTCCGGTCCGGCATTCGTTTCGAGGCTTATCCTTCAGCGTCTACCATTTCTATTGGTAATGAAAACTATGTTTCCAGTACTAGACCCTACCAACTGAAAGTTTAGTTGACTGTGGATTATGTAAGGATTTCTTGTAGTAAATGGTGGGTGTCTGGTTGTTGGATGTACTACTCACCCGGATTGTACCTTAGTCATCGAGGGGCATCACGGTGTTGGTGCTTCCAGGCTATCATATACCCTTGGGAATGCTTGTTGTTTGAAAATTTCAGTACCTCTACCTATGAATTATCCTTAGCGTACATTTCCCACGAAGCCGCTGTGAGAGCTTGGGGAAATTTTCAAACAGTAGAGTCCATGTTCTCACATTCTCAATCCACCTAAGAGGTTAAAAGGCATATAGACGCTATTTCCAATCCCCTATTTGAAATTTTGGATCGCATTGCTATGAGGATATTCCTTCCACAGATATATAAATACGTAACGTATTTTCGGTCTGGCGTGTGAACTAGCTCCCTTCGTTCGTAGCGAAGTCTTTGTAGTTGTGCTGCCGTAAGGATATGGTCCTAATGAAACTCCCCGTTGTCCCCAGGCATTGGGGCCAGTGCGTGGCGTTTGATACACGCTTTATTGTAGCTTTGATGTGATCATTGTCGAATTCGTTAAAGTCGTTAGGGAGTCTGCGTCAGACTGTGCCTGATTTCACTTCGCTAACTACTATCGTGGTTATCAATTCGGTTATGGGGTTCTCGCCGGACTAGGGTACTCCGTCTTCGCAAAGCGTGATACTACGACACTTTCAACATAGTTTGTGAAATGCTGTGGGCCGACAATGTCGTACAAGGGGTCACCTGGGGCTAGGAAGGATGCCGCTCGTTTTCCCCTCGCGTTGAAATCGTTAAAGATACCACATATATACAGTACTTGGTCGCCATTCCCTCAGAGTATCTAGTCCCAGGAAACCATGGTTGATATTGAATGGTTTCTCCAACTGCTAGTTCAAGCGTGGTAGCTTAGCGCAGTGAAAACTTTTTGCATAACCAAAAAAACGCTTGCGGTGATGATGCCATGAGCCTGTGATGCTGGTTCTTCGTCTCTCCCACCCTCTCCTTGATGATTCTCCTAAACTGTACTCATATAGTAAAAGCAAAGCTACCATTTCACGGTCGCTTTTCCATTCGGCGACGTAGTTATCCTCTAAATACATCTCACCCTGCAGAATTATTCGAGAAGCTCAGGTACTATCGACCTTCAAAGACCCCTAAAACTCTATTTCGAACTTTAAATGTTCTAGTCGTCGCTAGCAGAATGTCAAACTACGGTTCGCTTCGAGTAATATGGAAATAGGGACGAGCTACCAGCGATCAGAATTTCTAGTTTGGACCAGTATTCTCATAGTCCATATCATATGGTTCTAGTCAGTCGAAATATGAAAAGACTAGAAAATATTGCATCCTGAACATCTATTTAAGAACTCTGACTGACTCTCCTCAATATCTCACTCCTCTTTCGAACAATACATCTTTCTGAATAATTATATCCTCAGTATCTACACTTCACAGCTACATTCTCCCAATTCAATTCAGACATATACCCTTCCGAAGCATCCTTCTACAACTCATTCTACGCACTAAATCCGGACATCCAACCCATTAAATTACACTTCTGCACCACATTTCTCCAGGTTCGTTCATACATTGACATCTCCTTAGTCAACCCCCACAAGGAGAACTCCCAACTCTATCTCGACATTAGGACTTACAGGACTTCCCTCCCCCATACAGTGTTCCAGATCAACTCAAACAACCACTTTCAAACCAACACGCCAACCTACCCCCTCACCACGACAATGCCTCTTCAGGGGTCTAGCCGAGTTGTCAGCTACATGAACCGAGTAGCTGACCGAGTCAGCCAGGCATTGGAACAACGAGCTGCCGGTCAATACCCCAACCCCGGTAATCTCGCTCGTCTCCAAAGACTCAACAGGAGAGCTCATCAGAACACCGCAGCATGGATCGACAACGACGACAACGTATCCGATGAGCTGCCTCCAGCTTACTATCACGACTTTCCAGCCGAGCTCCTTGACCCGCAAACCGACAACACTCGATCACAGCTCCCACAACTACGCCGGGCTCGTGGCACAATCGGACAACACCTGGCAGATGCTGAACGGAACTCTAACGCCCCGCAAACCCTCTTCGGAATCCTGCTTCGCATCGAAGAAGATGGCACCAATGTTATCGGTGTCAGAACTCGGGATCATCAGCCCGCCGGTCATCAACCCGCCCATCATCAACCCGCCCGTCCTACAATCCACGAAGACGCTGGACCCCTAGACGAGCAGCAATCCAACATTGCCTACGTCGAAGAAGACGGCACTCCAGTTTTTTACGACCCCCCGCCACCCTACCAACCTTCTTCCGATCCTCGTTATAACCCCGATAATTACTTTCACTTGTCCCATCCTGCCGAGATCCAAGCAGATGGCACTAGAATTCCTCAGAGGGTTTCCTCAGATGCTCCACCGGCCTATAATGAGCACCTTAGGGCGAGACGAAGGTTCCTTGCTGCGAGGAATAATGCGGCGAATGATCAACAGCACATCAGATCCGGTTTCTCGTCGAGATACCCACCGTTTCCAGTACCAATGGGACGCGGGAGTGATTTTGAGGAGATGTAACGCGTCGATCTGGGTTATTGGAAGGTAATGATTGGCGAGCTATGGGACATTAGGAGCATAAATTGCATGGATTGGAGTTAGGAGTTAGGAGTTGGAGCGCGAGCGGTTGGTTTTGTACTTTTTACTTTGAAGAGACTGGGTCTTGGGAGTACTGGTGTTTTGGAGTAGGGAATGCAAACTGTATATGCACAAATGATCAAAAACAGTGAGAAAATATGAAGCTTTTACTCGTGTCTTAAGTTCCTCTGGTCAAATGTGTTTGTGACATCGGCATATTGGAAGGTCTAGGGGGATGGAATCATTCGCGTATACCGCGTTCACTCATCCTGTGATGTTAAATCAAGGTTAATTGCTATTCCCTGACTACGTAAGACTATCTCGCACCTCGGTCTCCAAAAAATTCAAAATTACAAAGCATTTGTGAGCAACGACCAATCGTTCACGTGGTCGGACAAATTGCGGAGACTTTCCCCGGTTTCCATATGGATCTCGGAGAGTATTCCAAACGCTTGGATTACAAACATGCAATGCAACATCCTCAAGATGGTATTTTACGAAGGAATTGTCACAGTATGTAATTTTTATCGGAGTCCGCATTTGTGGGGTTGCCGTCCCTCACTGCGGAATTCTGAACTTGATTCCTGGAGATTACTGAGTATGTCTAAGGCAGTCACGTGTGGAGGACCCCTGAAGTCTCAAGGACCTCTCCACAGCAGGAAGGTAGTTCTACGTTATTCGTCTAGAATGAGGGGCTGAAATCTATGACGAGTCGCATCTATAAATTATGAAGGTTTCATCCCTCTATTTTCGTATACAGCATCAAGTCCAGCTGTGTTTAGGATTCCCTTACACTTGTTCTCCATCTAGATATCACACATTCTTCTCTTACAAGCAATCAAACAACTAACTACGATCCCATCATGACAAGCGAAATCCAAAATGTCGCTCTTGTAGGTGCAACAGGAAACTTGGGAAAATACGTCCTCAAGCATCTTCTTTCTTCATCCAAGCAACTCAACATAACCGTCCTAACACGCTCTGCCTCATCACTTCAGACCGACCCATCTGTAGCCATCGAAGAAGTCGATTACAACTCGCCTGAGTCCTTGAAGGTAGCTCTAACCGGTATCGATGCCCTGATCATTGTTCTCGACATTGGGTCTATTCCCGATACGGCATACAAACTGATTGAAGCTGCCGCTGCAACCGGAATAAAATGGATACTTCCTACCGAATTTGGAGGAGATAATGCAAATGAGGAGGTTCGAGCTCTTCCAGTCAATGCGGTGAAGACAGGTGTGAGAGAAAGAATCGAAGAACTGGGTATGAAATGGGCAGGCGTAGTTTCAGGACCTTGGCTTGATTGGGTAAGTTTTCGAAACACTTGATCACCAGATAATCTAAAATCAGGATTAACAACCATCACAGAGTCTCAAGGGAGGCGGTTTTCAAATCGACATCCCCAACAGGAAAGTGATGCTCATCAATGGCGGCACACCTAAGTTCAACACCACGAACCTCGAGACGGTTGGTTTGGCAGCAGCACGACTCATCGCTCTCCCAAACGTCGAGCTGGAGAAGTTCGCGAACAAGTTCGTGTACGTTCGCTCTTATCTTACTTCTCAGAAGGAGATATTTGAAGCAGTGAAGAAGATCGGCGGAACGAGTGATGAGGAGTGGACGATTACGGAGAAGGATGCGGACACATGGATTCAGGAAGGATGGGGGACTGTGAAAAGTGGTGATTTTATGGGGATGATGGCTGTTTTGTATGGAACTTATATGAAGGGTAGTCCGGCAAGCAACTTTGAGGCACTTAGGGGGGTAAATAATGATATCTTGGGGCTGCCGGTGGAGGATTTAGAGGAGGGTGTTAAGAAGGCTTTGGTCTAATGTGATAGGAATGAAAGATGATGCTGTTTTGTTCTGGCCTCGGATCGTTCTTATGCGAAAGCCCGCACCTCAGAGAGTCATGTAACGAAAATGACTACATTAGACATTCATCAACATATGCAATAAAGCGAGGACAAACCCCAAATCGTATCCTGCCAACTCTCATAATTAAACTGACGCAACATATGATACCAACAAAACGCACACGGGCTGCAAGTCCAATGACCCCTCCGCAGAAACATCATCTTCCTGCCATCAAGCAATACAATCTCCACTTAATAACCATATCAGAACCCAGTCGGCACACTCGGCGGCGGAGGCACCCAGTCCCCCAAAATCTTATTCCCATCTCTCTTCTCCACCACCGGGGCACTTCCCCTCTCCATCAACTTCCCAAACATACTCCTCAACCCCATAACCCCCGCACCAATCCCC